>JACEFZ010009714.1:0-57500 GCA_014155875.1 Cepaea nemoralis | reverse complement strand
CACTCCGTAAGTACTGTCGCCATTTTGTTTATGCACTGCGCATGCGCATGAGACACCTAGCGTCACCTGTCGAACAGGAATATAAAGTTCGATGTTGCTGTCACCTAATGACACCTGTAGAAAACGCCAACTACATTCACCGGCCTTCCACAGCACTGTACTTATTGACTTGCCCTCGTAGTTAGCTATCCATCAATGTAATATGAACGTCGTAAATGTAGTATGGTTTCTATAAACGTAATGTTTACTCTATGAGTGTAATGTTAGTTACTTAGTTGTATATCCTTTTACAGGACGTCGCAGTCAACCCCAGCATTTTGTATTTGTTGTTTATGATCTCAGGGCAAGTTTACGTTCAGTAATTTACCATTGTTTTCTGGACGATCGGCACCCATACCATGTTGTAAAAATAAAAAGGGCCATCGCAAAACGGTCTACTGCTAAATCACCCGCAGCTGTGTTTCGAACGCGGTATGCGGGATTGCAAACTACGTCAGTAACATTTTCGCCACGGAACCGGTAAATGTAATGTATCTTACACTAATGTAGTGTGCCGTCCATAAAGGTAGTTTTAAACAAAAACTTCTCATGTCATCTGCAAGACGTTACGATCAACGTCTGGTTGATATTATAGTCCTTTTTTTTACGTTCAGTAATTTGCCATTGCTTTCTGAAAGAGAAATCAATTTGAAGTCCCACTTAATGCCGGTAAAGGTGTTGAACTGTCTTTCTCGCTATTAGCTAACTGGAATTTTAAGATCGTGTGCTTTCCCTCCTTTCAACTATGTCAACGTCTAAAGGTAGTTAGTTTGCCAACTATTAATGTAGTGTGAACTTCGGCAATGTAATATGTTATTCATGAATGTATTCCGCCATTCATAAATATAGTTTGCAGTCCATTAAGTGATTCGGTGCCAAACAAAAGGTAGGTTTACGCCAAACATGGTACACAACCAAATAAACAAGTATTATAATGTCAATTTCATTCTCTGAGCATTGAAACTGTGGAAGATACGCTGAAACAAAACAAAAAAAAAAAAAAAAAACACGATGATCCAAGTATGGCAATGTATCGTCCTTCTGACCAAATCGGAGGACTCATTGGCGATATTATCCTTCGGCATTAAATCAGTCAATTCACTCTGCCGTGTGAAAGTCCTTTATGTCCCTAGCCTAAGATGCTTCCCGTGAACATTGTGAGAAAAAGCTTCTCCTATCCAAGAAGAAAATCATGGAATACCCACATTGCAACCTTTACGTCAGACATGAAATTAAATACACCTTAACGCCCAAACAGTTAAGACGACACTTGGGACTGGTCAGTCGTCTGGGAACGTGTATTACAATTTAAAATATGCCCTGATGCAGTGTCCTGCTCTGGGTATGTCTTGTAATAGAGCCATTGCCTTGCCTTTTGACAGGTCTGAATGTGCGGAGGAAACAAGTGGCTAATCTTCCCTCACTTAGCAGGCGAAGAGCCCACTCTGCCAACCCTCGTCCAACCGTTCTCATAACATTATCAGCGCAGTTCCTTAGCTAATCCTCTTCGCACAAGTTGGAAAAATGTATACCTTGATACAATCCGATAGAAGAAGAGATATAGTACATGTTTCAGACAGACATCATCCTGACAACTAGAGTTGAATGGTTCGGCCACATAACTAGGCTACCAACTGACAGTTACACACCAGGCAATAAATCGTGCATTCTGTTGTTTGTGTCTTCGTTATGCAACGGAGTATATGTATAAAAAACATGGGAGACAACGGAATACACTTTAATTTAAAATACTAAATAGATTAAACAAGAATAAGTTTACAGCAAAAACAAAAAAAAGTTGAACCAGGCGGCAAGAAGATGGGTTTAAACGACTATTGCAAAATCAATGGAAGTCAAGGAACTGAGATTATAAAGAATAGGAAACACATACGTGATGCATTTACTGAGAAAGGAAACGCATCATTGTCTCAGCTGTTGACCGCTAACGCATCAAAGGATTCAGCGTTATGGTACACTCCCATTTGACCCTTTCATCCTTAGGCTCAGCGTACATTTATGTGGTTAATGTACCGGGGTTATTTCTCTGTTTGATGGCTAATTGATCCGAAAGACTGATGGATTATGAATTCATTAGCACCGATCAAAATATTTATATGAGCATGTTAAACTAATCTTCCCCTCTCTTTTGTAAATCTTCCACAGGGTTAAAACATCATCTACTTTGATGTTCTTAATGGTGAATTTTTCTTTCTTAGAAAAAGAAATAGCCTGATGTAGATGTCAGTCATCAAATATTGTCGATATTGCCTTCTCGGAGTTTTGTAATGGACATCAAATATACATACTTCACTATGCCTCATTTGGCTCAAGCTTGTACAACATGCATCAAACAGTTTCTGAACACATTATTGATGGTTTTATAGAAACGTACTTCCATTAGGCTTATATACTCTGGGTATCATTATTCATGTATCTAAAAAGTGGAAGATATATTGCTTGAGTAGGAATAATGAGTGGGAATAATTCACAGAAACGTACTTCCATTAGGATTTTATACTCTGGGTATCATTATTCATGTATCTAAAAAGTAGAAGGTATATTGCTTGAGTAGGAAATAAACAGTTAGTCGTTAGTCACGGTTCGAACTTCACGGCAAAGGGTTACCCCATTATGCACCTTACCTGTGCCAGTTAATATCACAACTGCATCTTACTGTCCCTTGTGACAATTGGAAAAGACACCAGTCCCAAAAATCTAAAATCAAGCCCAAGCATACATGCATAAGTCCGCTACCAGAATGCGAACAGTCCGCCGCTAGACTTACAGTTCATTGTCGATGGAAGCGGTAATCATTAGAAAACCAGCAGTTGCACACACATTACTGCATAAAGCAAGGCAACCTAATTCAGCAACCGGTCATCCGCCATTTTCCTGAACAAGCAGTTGACAATACAAACCGCCACGGACAGTTATAAAGGGGTTAAAAATTAAATCCACAGATCACAGTGTCGCTCCCTGCACTTAACTCAGTAGCTAGGCTACGGAACGGGAATAAACAATGCTCTTCTATGAAACATGCCTCGTGAAAAATGTGTTTGGAAAGTTCAAAGACCACATGACAGTCAGTGATGAAGAGAAACACATCCAGACTCGAACTAAAGTATTGACCTGAGCTTCCAGTTCAACTCAGCCTAAAATGGTTACCAGGAAACGTCTTGAGAAATACAGCATGAGGTGTGATACTGGTCATATCATCCACGCAGTGCAAGATGGTCTAAAAGATGTGGGCCTAACACCATATGTCAAATGGGATTTTTTAAAAGAATGTTGATAACGTATATCAGTGTAAATGACAGGCGCGAGTGTTTCTGGGGTCTAAATAAGAAGTAAAGAATAGGATCACCGGAGGGCCCTTGAGCATGTCGTAAAGGCGACTAAAGAGGGTTGGTCTGAGACAGGCGATCTCACACCGTAGAAAAACATCAACCCACATCCAACCGACCATGACTGACCTACAAAGGGGATCAATATCCAGGATTTACCAACCAGTCCAGGACCCTTCACTGATCATTTGAAGCACTCGAGCTAACCATCTTTCGAAAGGCGGGAATCCCAGAATGTCGTTAGTTTACTGTTGCTTTCTTCTTCTTTTTTTAAAACTAAGACGCCACAAGCATAACGTTGCCTCAGAAAAGTTGCTGCATCTCATCAGGTGAACACTGCAGAGTGTATTGTTTGAAGTGAACACGTGAACACTGCAGAATATGTATCATTTGAAGTGAACAGGTGAACCTTTATTTCTGGCTGAGCTATATAACATCCACAGTATCATCGGCTCCCAAACGTCAGGGGTTATTTTTTTCTTTCTGCTAACCTTTCGAGGCGGCGATGTAATGATATGTATAAACGTGCTACTATTTCTATTGTACTCTACTGATTTATGCGTGTGGATTAGCTAAAACAGTAGTAAAACAAACACTCTTTGCTGCTGAACCAGTCTGCATATGTAAAACTGTCCCGATACATACTCCATTTTTGAAAGAACCATTGTCTACAAATCAAATTGAATTGATCAATTCAAGTGTGAATACCAAGCGACTCACATAGGTAGCACGGAAAGGCAGCACAGTGAGTAGTGGAATTCACACCGGTATAGAATTTAAAAAATAAAGAATATTAAACAATTTTCTGGAAGTCTAGTACAGTGCACGGCCCTACAACCCAGCATTGTCTCTCGCTCAAAGTCTGTTAAATTGTGACCATGTGGTCAGTAAAGAAAACGTCTTTCAAATATTGCGAGTGGATTAGCTTTCCCTATTACTAGTGTCTCTCTCAATCAAGCGAACCCACATCGGTTTCTGGGGTACTTTTAAGTTACGTCCCCAGGTTAAGGAGGCGAAGTCAGCATTTTTGTCCAGCTGAACGGTATAGGGTTGATTCCGCTACTTGGCATCGGCACACTGGATGTTTAAGAGCGAGGTCTCTTATCTATTCAGCCATGTTGACCTCTGTGTAAGTGTGTTTATATACACAGATGGTACACATTATTATCTAGTATTTCCTCTGATTGCTACTTCTGGCCTTTACTATCCCTGGGTGACTTCCGGTCCCCAACATGGCGGTTAGGCATTGAACGGTTAAGTCCTCTGGAGTGTTTATGCTGGTGGCTACGGTTTGCATTTGCATTTTACGCATGTTGGACTGGTAGTACATGGTTCCGTCGCCCTGCTACTGAGTGAGTGCGTGGCGCGACACTGTGAGCTGTGAGATTCGTGTGAAATGCTTTTACATCTGTCCACTGTTGTTTGCACAGTGAACTGCATATTCGGAACAATGGTCGGCTGTCGCTGAATTGACTAATTTGCCTTTTCGGTTCACGAGTGCATTATTCAGGAGACTCCCGAGAGTCATCGCTGGAGCTACGGAGTTCGTGCTTTGTGGGGCGCTTTCCGCGGGTCGCCCTGAGGAAAATGACCGAGCCATGTGGGATAAAACCTGGTTCAATGAAGTATTTTTGGTGACTGCCGATTCCATCGACCATAAACAGTATTTTTCGTGGAGGACCATTGGCATTCTCACTGGCGGCATTATGCACAGTGTACTAGTGCGGGCTGTTTGCTTGCCGAGACTCCTGACTGTTCCACTTTTCACATAGGGCAATGAGGAGCATTTTGTGTGATATTCACTGGCACAGGAACGGAGCATTTTGGGGACGACCCGTTGCCGTGAATTTGGAACCGTGACTAACTAACTAACTAACTAACTAACTAACTAACTAACTAACTAACTTACTAACTAACTAACTAACTAACTAACTAACGAACTAACTAACTAACTAACTAACTATCCTTACACATAAATATAATTTTAATGTTATGTCACACAACATGGAACAGAATGTTCAAGGACGCCATAATCTCAGCTGCCACCTGCTATCGACTTTCAAGACGACCTGGGTCATTCACGCCGTCGATAGATCAATGGCCTTGATGATGAAAAGATGTAGACGGATATAGACGCTGGTGGGGAACTGGTGAACTGAGGCATTTTTATGCTAAGCAACCATCATCCATCGGTTCTGTTTGGACAGAAAGGCCCATTACCATACATCGATAATGTACGACAGCCGATAGCTGTCAAGACGGGACACTAAGAAAAACAGCAATTATTTTGAGAACTTTGGACTGCAAATGCGTCCTGTTTTGCAGTAAAGTGCAATGGAACCTGTCAACCAATTGTCTCTCCTTTTCACACATTCCTAATATGCTCAATCCAATAAATCATATACCATCTCCACAATTAGGGTTGGCTGTAATGGATCTCCAACCCTGTCTGTCTCTCGCCATGACTGTACATTATGTACAAGGTCTTCTTCCTGAGAGTCAATGTGGCTTCAGAAAAGAACGTGGAACTGTTGACATGATTTTCGCTGCAAGGCAGCTGCAAGAGAAATGTCAGGAACAGAACTGCGAAATGTTCTACACTTTCAAGGCTTTTGATACAGTCAGCAGAGAAGGACAGTGGAAGATTATGGCAAAATATGGCTGTCTACGAAAGTTTGTCCAAATAGTGCGGCTATTTCAAGATGGCATGCAGGCAAGAGTACAAGAAAATGGTGAACTGTCTGAACCCTTTCCTGTCACCAATGGAGTGAAGCAAGGATGTGTCCTGGCACCAACACTGTTCAGCCTCATGTTTTCAACCATGTTAATGAATGCCTTCGAGAACGACGACAATGTAATAGACATCAACTACCGTATGGATGGAAAGTTATTCAATCTCAGAAGGCTGAAAGCTAAAACCAAAATTAACAGCGACACCGTCAGAGAGCTCCTGTTTGCTGATGATTGCGCTCTATACGCCAACTCAGAGGCGGACATGCAACATAATGTTTCAGCTTTCTCACATGCCTGTGCCAACTTTGGGCTCAATATCAACTTGGAGAAGACTGTAGTTATGTACCAGCCAGCTCCAGGGAATAATCACACTGTGCCGAATATCAAAGTGAATGATCATAGACTAAGTGTTGTGGACAAATTCACCTATCTTGGCAGCACTGTGTCACAAGCTGCCACAATTGATGACGAAGTGAATGCAAGAATCTCCAAGGCCAGTGCGGCCTTTGGCAGACTGTACAAGAATGTATGGGACAGAACTGGAATAAGCCTGCAAACAAAGCTAAAAGTCTACAAAGCAATTGTATTATCCACACTGCTATATGCTTGTGAAACCTGGACTGTTTATCAGCGACACGCCAGGAAATTAAACCACTTCAACACAGTCTGCCTAAGGAAGCTACTGAAGATTAAATGGCAAGACAAGATTCCAGACACTGAAGTCCTAGAAAGAGCGTCCATGCCCAGTATCCACACTCTACTGATGAAGAATCAGATTCGCTGGGCTGGTCACTTGACTCGCATGCCAGATAACAGGTTCCCTAAACGAATTTTTTACAGCGAACTGCGTTGTGGTAAACGCTCCCATGGTGGCCAGAGGAAACGCTTTAAAGACACTCTGAAAATCTCACTGAATGCTTTTTGAATTCATCATGACACCTGGGAGGCTTCAGCCAGAGACCGAAATTCGTGGCGTGCATCATTACGCAAGGGTGCAGTCATAAGTGAGGCAACCAGGACTGCAAGATCTGTGAAGAAAAGGCAGGACAGAAAAACCACTGCAGGAAATCCTCCTCCAGAAACGTCAAGCATTCTTTGCCCACATTGTCAAAGAACATTTCGAGCCAAAATAGGCCTTATCAGCCATCTTAGAACCCACGGCTCCATACCTTCAACCCCACTGGATGAAATGAATGGTCATCATCATTCTTGATGGACAAACAACACACAACACATTCTTGACTTTCGTTGTCTGTCTCTTCCTAGCTTGCCTTCAGCCTTGCCGTCCAGTATGGTTTTTATAAGAGTGATATGTCTTTTAACGTGGCCGAAATGTTTTACTTGCCTCTTTTTATTTCTTTCAACTGTCTCCCAGTTTTTCCTAGAACCTCTGTATTTGATTGATCGGTTTTGTTTCCACGAGTTACGACATATTCTTCTGTATATCCATACCCCTAGGGTCTCTCTAATATGCTACACATAGTATAAAGGTTACTCGTGCTTACATTTTTATATTTTGACATATTGATCCACGGTAGCATAGTCATTAGTGATTTCATTACCATGATAGTTGTCCTGGTTCAATCCATAAAGACGGCAGGTTTCTCTTTTTTCGAAACAGCACAAACTTTAGAATTCACCCTGATACGTTTTCATTAATTTCTTGAAATTGTCCGATAAGTGATAGGAAGTGAGAAAGGAAACTTTTCACTTCAACTTAGCTATGCCTTAGCCTAGATTATGTGAAAGTCTAACAGAATACACTAAAGCAGCAGTATCTTAATGTTGATATCTGATATATGTTTAGCTTTTGTGCAAAATGCTGAAACATATGGTGCTATTAGGAGGCTAGGTATGAATTCATACTTCATAGCTGCAGAATACGAAGGATACAAAGACATAGCTGCTGATGCTTGTCACCGCCTCACCTTCAGATATATTATTAGAGGGCTGCAACTCCAGCCCAAGGGATAGCATCGAGTCGCTCAGGACCCGAGTAATCTAGAACCTTCTCGAAAGAGCTGGTCATCGAGTCCATGGTTCCGTGGACACTGATGTGGCCCGCCTAATGCGGGGTCCACGAGGAACTCGGACAGAGTTACCGCCCGTGTCGAATGTGGACACGAGGAGACCGGCAGAGGACAGACGGACTGGAGAGAGGCAACAAGGCCTGCCTGAGAGGGACTCAATAGATATTCATAGATATATATATACATAGGCTAGATAGTGTGCTAGATTGTTGTATGACAACTATGTGTTTGATGTTTAACTATCTGTGATATGTAAGATAATATAGCGCGGGCTGTTAACCCACTGCGCCAACTGTATATTCAATACAATAAATATTCGATCTCATAGCGAACAGATTTATTGTTGCCTGTATGAACCCAAGTTCAGTTACCTAGATAAGAGCAAGACGATGACAGGCTTTTTGGGGGCTAGTTTTCCGGTTTTGGCATAAAATGTTTTGTGGAAAAGTTATTAAATGCCATGTAAAAATACTTATTTAATCATATCACATTGATTTTTGATAACACATTGATTTGTTTAAATCAAAACAATTAACTTTACAACTGTACAAAAAAATTAGTAGCTATCTAGCGATAAAATAGAATTAATCTGAGTCCCTCGGCAACGTCTCACCATTGCCTCCGCCGCCCAAAAAGCCTGTCATCATCTTGCTCTTATCTAGGTAACTGAACATGGGTTCATACAGGCAACAATAAATCTGTTCGCTATGAGATCGAATATTTATTGTATTGAATATACAGTTGGCGCAGTGGGTTAACAGCCCGCGCTATATTATCTTACATATCACAGATAGTTAAACATCAAACACATAGTTGTCATACAACAATCTAGCACACTATCTAGCCTATGTATATATATATATCTATGAATATCTATTGAGTCCCTCTCAGGCAGGCCTTGTTGCCTCTCTCGAGTCCGTCTCACCATTGCCTCCGCAGTGCGCCTCATTATTTTGATTCTGTAAACGATTTTCGACATGTTACTATTTTGACATTTTTTTTTTCTGTGACTGTGACTAAAGTTTTCTCACTCCACGAGCAGATTGTTCCGCAACTAGTGCCGCGTGCAACCTATGTAACCTTTCCAACAGTGACGAGAGTACAAGACAACATCGGAGAGTTCTGGGATTGAGAGCTAAGTTTCACATCATACCCATTGTAACTCTAAGCTGTACTTCTCATCTTCCATCAACGTATCATTTTGTATCATATTGATGTATTTGCATATTCATGACCTTGTTACCAACATAACCTGCATTTTGATTTACAAATTGAATAAGTAAGGGAGATAACTAATTTTTGTCCTCCCAACATTTTTTCTAAGGGATTTAATTTGAAAAAGATTACAAACAAATAAAACACAAAATGTCTAGCTTAGATAAATGCATTGAGCAAGGAATAAAGTTAGGATATAAAGAAGAACAACTGTCAGAATGGGCACAGAAAACGCACGCAGAAAATATTGCCCGTGAAGAAAGAGCGATAGAACGAGAGGAAAAGAAATTGCAAATGCAAATGGAGGCAGAAGAAAAGAAATTGCAAATGGAGGCAGAAGAAAAGAAATTGCAAATGCAAGCGGAAGAAAAGAAATTGCAAATGCAAGCGGAAGAAAAGAAAATGCAATTGCAAATTGAAGAGAAGAAAATACAATTGCAGGCTCAGGAGAAACAGATGGAGCTTGAGGCCGCAGCCAAGCAGGCCCAATTGAATGCCGAGACACAGATAAAACTTAAACAGATGGAGATTGAGTCCAACACAGAAATATCGGTGAATAAGCTAAGAAGCAAAGAGGAAGAACAAAAATATAACAAGTACAAAGGACTCGTGAAGGCGTACTGTTCAGGAGATTCCATCAGCGCCTATTTAGAAAATTTTGAGTGTCTCATGGCCTATCATAAGGTCATAAAATCAGATTGGGCTTTTATTCTAATGAGAAACTTAGCGCTTGAACCACTAAAAGTAATAGAAACAGTACCACAGGAAATGCGAAAAGACTATGACTACTTAAAACAACGCATTCTCCAACATTTTTCTTTAGACACTGCAGGTTACCAACAACAATTTGCCAAATTATCTCCACAACCAAACCAAACCTTTATAGATTATGTCAGTACAGTCCAAGACATATGCACAAAATGGATTAACTCGGCTAAAACCAACAATAGCCATGACAAACTTAAAGAGCTTATTATTATAGACAAAATAGTTAGCACCATCCCCACACCTTTTGCCAAGTTCTTAAAACAAATGGACTGTAAGAGTATTCAGGAAATCGAGGCAAAGGGGAATGCATTTTTCACAGCAAATAGGGACATTTTTCAGCTGAACATAAGTCACAACGATACAGCAGCTGCAGTAATGAACACCAAATACTCCAAACAAACAGAGAGTAAATTTAAACCGCGCTCCAGTGTCGGTAAAGTAGTGAAATGCCAATATTGCAGTTATAATCACAACATTTACGGGATGTGCGACAAAGCACCTAACTATCCTCACCACCTCAAAATGATGATGGAGAAGCAGCAGGCTAAGCGCAGTGCTTACCATAGAGCGATCAAATGTTATTTTTGCAATAGCTGGGGCCATTATAGTCGCAATTGTGAGGGACGAAAGTTATTGAAACAGGCCAATGCTGCACTAGTAGAAACGTCGTCTGATGAAGAGCTTGAATCACTCAATGGAATGTGATAATCAACACGACAATGAAAGGGAGCTTGGGAATGCTGTACACATTATTAACACCATTACAGACAGTAATTGCAACACCTGTACGAAGTTCCAACTTGACACAACATTATTATGTGGCCACACGATCCCTATTGCAAATGAAACAGCAAACGCTGCTTTGTCATCTACAGGCAAGCTATTTTTTCTATAGGATTTGTTAACAACAAAAAGTGCACATTAATTCGTGATTCCGGCGCAACGCTCTGTGGGGTTAAGAAAACATTAATAGACACTAAAGACTACACAGACAAACATGTGACTTGTCGCACATTCTCAGGTACGATAGAGAAATACCCCCTTGCTCTGGTCGAAATTCAAACACCGTTCATATCAGGACAAGTATTGTGTGCTGTCCTTGAAAATCCAGTCGCTGATATTATACTTGGTAATTTACCCAACATACATCCATGCTCTGAAAAAGAAATCAAAGAGTGGGAGCAGAAACACGGTATCCACCACACAAACAGCGACGCTAAAGAGAAACACCATTCATGCTTGTCTCAATCTGCCAAAATACCAAGGGAGACAACCACTGAGGTAATTCAGAAAGAATTCACCGAGGTGTACAATGCAGGGGCGGTCGAATCTATGAGCGATACGACCGAATTAAAACCTCGAATTGAGGATGCTACCGATCTACCAAGTACCAAACCTGTAAATGTGCAACAAAACACACAACACACAAACGAAATAACACGACAGACAACCCATAAACCCAACACTGACCAACTGCAGGAATCATTAGAAATAGTAGCGCCAAACTCAACTAACATCAATTTTGGAAATGAACAGAAAGCAGATACAACACTTGCACCATACTTTAAATTAGTAGGACTTAAACCAAAAGTCACTAAACATGCATCGTGGACATTTAGGCTACAGAACAACATCTTAACTAGATTTTACACAACAAAGCAGACCACGATACAGCAAATAATGTTACCACAAGCACATCGAAACAAAGTGCTAAAAATAGCCCATGACTCCCCTTTTGGAGGTCATATGGGATACGAATTGACCAGGGCAATTGTCCTGACCCAGTTTTATTGGCCAAAGTTCGACCAAGACATTAAAACATTTTGTACATCTTGTGATATATGTCATAAACTGGTCAAGGGGAATAACCCTACTACATTCTCTGTAAATGGAAAGTTGAAATTATTCCATGTAAATATGTTGAAACCATACTATGCTAGACAGGACAATGAGACAAATGAACAGACGCAACGAACTGGTGACGGAGACGAAACGACAATTTCCCAACGAAATGACACCTCGACAAACGAAGCATCGTTAACGACACACGCTTACGACGACGAAAACGACGAAGAACATATGGACATTACCGACAATCTGTGATATCGACAACAACGACAAATTTGACGACTTATTGACGATTGATCTCGACGACGACAACAATGACATTGAAGACAATTTACAAACAGTAGCATCTGTGATAAATCAGACAGACGTGGACAATACTGAAATCCCTGTACCAATCATGACTGACGACGGGAGTATAAATGACATACATATCTCTGACACTTTGACACAACAACAGCGACAAGACATTTTGACGCTCCTTGACGAACTATAAGACTATCTTTTCCAACAAACCTGGACGCACTGATAGAATAACACATTCAATTGTGCTGACAGATCTGAGACCGGTCAAATGTAGACCATATTCTATTCCTCTACATTACAGATCTAATTTAGATAAAGAAATTTTAGATTTAGAGAAGAATGGCATTATTCAGAAATCGATGTCTCAATATTCTTCACCGATTGTCCTGGTGAAAAAGAAGGACCAGACAATCCGCTTTGTGCATCGACTATAGAGTATTAAATACAAGAACAACAACGGATGCAGAGCCAATGAACAGTTGTGAAGATCTTATTTTAAATATGGCTCAATCATCCTTATTTTCCAAGACCGATTTAGCGAAAGGATATTGGCAAGTTCCACTACACCCTTCTTGTAGACATATAACAGCATTCGCAACACCTCTCGGTTTGTACGAATGGCTATATCTTCCTTTTGGCCTGAAGAACGCACCGGCCACATTTGTTAGACTAACAAGATTGTTATTACACGGAATTAATGATGTAGTAGCCTATATTGATGATATATGCGTCCATTCTTCTGATATGACTTCTCACTTACTCACCCTGAAACAAGTCTTCAACCAAATCTCTCTTTTTGGACTTACTATCAAACCTTCCAAGGTTGAAATAGGTTATACACAAATAGACTTCCTTGGTCATAGAATTTCTGAAGGAAAATTGTTGACTGATGATAAAATTGTTTCCAAGATCCTTAATCTAGAAGTTCCTACCACAAAGAAACAGATTAGAAGTTTACTAGGTCTGATTAACTATTATTCCAAATTCATTCCACATTGGGCAGAACTCACCTCAGTTTTTTCTGATATGTTAACTAAAGATCATCCATCAAAAATTTGTAAAAGTACCAGCTTAGATGATGCAATGTGTAGATTGAAACATATTTTTTCTAATCCACCAGTTTTACGATTACCCAACATAAATTTACCCTTTATTTTGACCACAGATGCGAGCGCTATCGCAATAGGAGGATGTTTAATGCAGGAAGTGGATGGCGTACGACACCCGATTCTCTACGTGAGCCGCAAACTAAAGAAGGCTGAGACTCGTTATGCCACAGTGGAATTGGAGTGTTTAAGCCTATTGTTCTGTATATTGAGATTATCTAAGTTCCTCTTGGGTAGTCATTTTGTGGTCCTTACAGACAGTTCGCCATTATTAGTCCTTAACCATGTGTCGCCCAAAAACCACCGGTTACAACGATGGTGTCTTCTACTTCAAGATTTCGACTTCGAAATCCGCCATATCAAGGGCACCGATAATATTATGGCTGACCTTTTATCACGGCAGACAAATGCGCCAGTAGAATGACTCTTATCACATCGACCATTAGCCATACTATAAACTGTGATACTTTTAGTCGGTTGCATATAACAGTGTAACTCTACACCTGCTAGAGTACTCTCAGTGATTAGGTTACTTACGACACCCATGAACATGATACATTAAGAACTATACATTAAGACCATCTATACGTTAAGAGCTATACTTAAGAACTATACGATCAAGTGCCTAAGCTCTAGAACGATTCCAGCAAGAAACGGTAACTGTGTTTGTTTCAACCAATAATATCAACCAGTGAACTGACTCTGAATACTGTAATATTTCATACGGAACATTGAGAACAATCCATACTTGCTGTTGCTACGAAACTTTGCAAACAGCCGAAACAGAACGACATCGACTACAACACTCAAGAGACAACCATACTAACTTTGACATTCATGGCATAACACGCTAACGACAGGAGGACAACGCGCACATCATCGTTGGATTTATTTAGTTATTTAATTAATTAATTACGTTAGTATTAAATATGTATTATATTTGCATTAATGATGTATATAAATTGTGTTAACCTGTAATGTGTACATATTCTACTTTAATATTACAGGCGGTGCCATTCATAGGCTAAAGAACCGTCCTATACAATTGTCTCTAGTTAAATTATAACCTATTTTTCATTCATCGTACAAAAAGTACGTATTTTCTTAAAGGGCAAATATCGCCTAGCCCATTTTTTCTAAGGGCAATAACACTTACCTCAACTTTAATTATATATTTTAACCAAATACTATTGTGTATGAAAGGTGAGTGAATGACTGCGTGAAAGGATTAAATGAGAGAACGATACACTTGGCGGACAAATTGTACGCAAAACGTATTTATTGTAATTTGTCTGCGTCTTTCATGTAAAATTGCATGACTTGTCTAATTTGTCAATACATGTGTAGTACTTAGTTTAAGAGTGAGTTTAATTTAGTAATCAGTGTAATATACTTAGTTTAGCAGTTAGTATACATCTAAGCACCACTACTTGGAATGCCTGATCATGTATTGCACACAGTGCAGTATTTCATGATTGAGGTTATCCCAACTCGTGACGCTTGGAAATACGCCACACATTCAGCACACACGTTACACAAACCTCAAAACTCAACACTATCAATTTAAAATACAGTCACTTTATTAGAAACATCAACTTATTAGTCAACACACTAACAAGCCAACAGGGACACATGTAGTCTGAGGGGGATAAAAGAACAAGGTAACTACATATTTAGCATTATATAACATACGAGAGTAAAAGTGTATGGAAATACACACACAGATCAAGATTTGAAGGTGTACTTACTTAGCCAGGACTTCGGTCTTGTTAACCCTCTTTAATACAGAGGTTAATTGTCTTGGTACCATTTCGGGTACTATGAGAAGGGCGGGTTGTAAATACAACTACTAAAACGTCACGTAACTTCGGTCAGATAAGCATTTTAAGCACACGAGAGACAGAGGGATCTCTTCACCAAATCAGAGAAGTGTTGTATGGTAGAATACATGAGTTTTAGTGCTAGTAGGTAGGTTACCAGGTTACTATCCACCAAACTACAAACACCAACTTTATGTGATTCGGTGACAGAATTAGAACAGATCTAATTACCCAAGAACAAATCATATCAGGGGGGAGGGGGGGATCCTGTCACCGCCTCACCTTCAGATATATTATTAGAGGGCTGCAACTCCAGCCCAAGGGATAGCATCGAGTCGCTCAGGACCCGAGTAATCTAGAACCTTCTCGAAAGAGCTGGTCATCGAGTCCATGGTTCCGTGGACACTGATGTGGCCCGCCTAATGCGGGGTCCACGAGGAACTCGGACAGAGTTACCGCCCGTGTCGAATGTGGACACGAGGAGACCGGCAGAGGACAGACGGACTGGAGAGAGGCAACAAGGCCTGCCTGAGAGGGACTCAATAGATATTCATAGATATATATATATACATAGGCTAGATAGTGTGCTAGATTGTTGTATGACAACTATGTGTTTGATGTTTAACTATCTGTGATATGTAAGATAATATAGCGCGGGCTGTTAACCCACTGCGCCAACTGTATATTCAATACAATAAATATTCGATCTCATAGCGAACAGATTTATTGTTGCCTGTATGAACCCATGTTCAGTTACCTAGATAAGAGCAAGACGATGACAGGCTTATTGTATAACATTCAAAAGAAATGGGAAAAGGAAATATCACCTGTCATAGAAAAGCTTCGCATAATAATTTAAATATCACCTGTCATAGAAAAGCTTCGCATAATAATTTAAATATCACCTGTCATAGAAAAGCTTCGCATAATAATTTAATGTCCAGAAACGAATTATGTCTACATTCCATTATAGATCTGGCTACTGAAGGCACACATCCGTGAGGGGTGTCTTACTGGCCGCATGTTGAAGTTCACATGCTCTTTCTTGTCATTTGGACGCTGCAGGTTCGAATCCCGATACTGCCAACACTATAGTTGTCAATGTTCATAGTCCAGTCTATCCTGTGATCTATATTTCTGTTCACTATTTATATGGTTGCCGTCCAATGCCTGTGAAAATATTTCTCATACCATTTCTTTAACCTGATATTTTTTCCAATTATTTTTTCCGAGAAAAATGATATTTGATCATGTCAGTAGATGTTTCGGTAGCGTCTTCAGTGCTGTATCACCATAGTTTGCTGGCAGTCTTCGGTAACAATAATTTATGTCATATCTTACAGAGTTCTTTATGCGCTAGATATATATGCAATCGCCAGTTACTTTACGAACTTATCATCATCAACATCATTATGTGTCATGACATTACATTCTTTTCCAATATATTCCATTACGTAGCATTACATACAGACAGACACCCACACGCACATTTACTTACATGCTATATACATATACACTTACACCGATATGCGCAGACGCGCACAGACAGACAGACAGGTAGGCGTGCATATATATATATATATATATATATATATATATATATATATATATATATCGAGATAAGAGAGAGAGAGAGAGGGAAGCGTGTGTATGTGAGAGAGACAGAGAAAGAAAGGAACAGAGAGAGAGAGAGAGAGAGAGAGAGAGAGAGAGAGAGAGAGAGAGAGAGAGAGAGAGATTAGTACCATAATGCTGCGAGATATGGATGCGTAATGAAAATTATCAGTCCAAAAGTCCGCCTTCCTATATTAAGGTTATCTCAGCCAGAAATAAAATCCAACCAGGAATTCAGAAAACATCGAAGATTATTTGCTCCCAAACACAACGGACAAACTAATCGACAAAGTCGCCTTGAAACGCTAAAAATGAAAGATGTTGTTTCATGACAACTAATCAGGGGTCATCCCGAAGACAATTAAAACTGGTTATGGATATCCCCACGTCTATGGAAGGAAACCTTTATGCAAAGTCTACTATAGGGGTGGTAGATTTATAAAGATTGTCTCAGAATCAGAATGCTTTCAGATTTCATTTATTCGAGACAAGATTCTGGGCAGATTATTTCAAATGATGCTGATATCCTATGTTCATAATTTGAGAAGACCAGTTCTCTTCCTAACTGCGTAAAGTATCAGGAATGAGACCCTAGCAAAGAATAGACTCATATAACCTGGTATGTTGAAGCTATTTCCACAATATGATCGTGAGGTAAATAATGGGGTATCGACCTAGCCTAAAATGGGTAGCAGGAAGTGTATTGGGAAGGAAAGACGACCGGTGTGAGTGTGACCACATCAGCCACCGAGTGTCGTTTGGTCTATAAACATGTGGGTATAACACAGTATGCTCAATGTGTCTTAACGCATGTAAACAATGCCTTACTTTACTAACATATACTGAAGTCACAACCGTTTTCTCCCTTCTTAAAATATAGTGTTTTTCCATCAAGTATCAAGTTCTATGATGACCATTAATTTCATACAGTGGATTTGAAAGTTTTGAGCCGTAAGTTCTAGGATAGCTGGAAAGGCCTATTTTGGCTCGAAATGTTCTTTGACAATGTAGCGAAAGAATGCTTAACTTTCCAGGAGTGGGATCTCTTGACGTGGTTTCTTTGTGTGTCTAGTCGTATTTTTTCACAGCTCTTGCAGTCCTGTTCGCTTTGCAAGTGACTACACTCTTGTGTAATGATTTATGCTATGAATTTCGGTCTTTGACAGCAGTCTCCCATGTGTCGTGATGAATTTCAAAAGTTTTGAGCGATATCTTCAGATTGTCTTCAAAGCGTTTCCTCTGGCAGCCTTGGGAGCATTTACCACAAACTCAACTCACCGTTCTTAATATATAAGAGATTAATGAGACGCTTTCTGTATCAGCTGGTTTATTACAGAGGCTCCCCATGGTCGCTGAGTGCAGCAACTGACAAACGAGATAGCACAAATCTCTTTAATCGATTGCCCTAATTAAACTTGAAAACTCTTGAGTGAGGTATTCCTGATTATAAGCTCGAAGCCTTGTATATTTACATGGACCGATACACATTAAGTTTTAGAAGTGCACAACAACTCACGACCGTTAATTAAAGGGAATTTGCTCGAGCTGATTCTAGTTAGTTTAAGAAAATGTACACGAACTGATTGGAGTTAAGCACAGGAAATGTACACAGTTCAATACGCGTTAAATATAGATAAGGTCACCACAAAACATCACCGTCTATATGCAAACGATGACCGCTACTGCCAGGGTTGAGTTGAGTCAAAATTCGACATCAAAGCACTTAGGTCATTCCCATACGTGCTCTGTTCTCATCCTCAACAGCCAGCGAAAAGTCCCAATACTAATGGAACCAGTAGCAATCTGACAGTGTGAACTTCAGGTCTTTCCTCAGAGTTTTGAGTGTCTGCCAGATCTACTGCTCACTCTCCGCAGCACCATTCACTTCAAGTCGTAATGATCTACCAGATTGTCTGCACTACACACACTTTTCCAAAGGGCCACGTCCACATCTGCCTTATCATTATTGCCGTATGATGGTACACTCCACCAAATTCATGAATGGGGTTTTTCCAGTTATGCACGGAAAATGGACAAATAGGAAAGGAAGATACCATTGGTAACATAAACAACGTCACACAGCAACAAAGGATCTTGCTTTGTGTGTGATTCAGGAAAAAAGGACGTGTCTTCCAGAGATCCGTATGCGACTTATTCCGAGCGTCAGCGAATAGATTTTTCAGGAGGAGGGATCGATTGGCAAATGGATAATTAAGGCAGAACCCGAAAACCTAGACGTGATACAACTCAGGACAGCGAAATGACAGGTCCACGCCTCAAGGAGAACAATTGGAAGAATGCAGGGAGTTTCATGAAATGTAAATAGTTAAACGCCGCGCCCACATCTCGGGAGCAGTTTAATAACACATGTGAATCATCCTTTGTTATTTGTTCCACTCGATACAAAATAAAGTACGAGTCCGGTTCCTTCCTTGGAGTCGTTTGATTATTCGTCACACTGTTCAAAGGTGAGTGTTAAGACTGAGTCAAATGTCATTCTATAATCCCAATGATAAGGAAAGACATGGCATAAAGATGGGATGCTCGCCGGTTTTTTAGAATCCAATTGTCAACAAGATTTTCCCGCAAAAGTTGTTAGTGAACAAGAAATGCGCACTAATGGAAAATGAATTGCGCGCCGGAATACAGTGAAACGCACGGAGGCGCATCGGAAGAACGTCAATAGGGAAAGTTAAAATGTCGGCCTTCATACAAAAGTGTAAACGATGCGTTCATAAGATCAAGTTGTAGAAGTAAAGGAGAAAGAATGTAGGACATAATATATATATAAATTGTGTGTTAGAAAGTATTTATAACGAACAATCATGATGCTGATCGTTAGATCGTTAACATAACCAATTATTGTACATCTGCACATCAGAAATCGAAATGCGAAACGAAAACTGGTGCACGTTACAATATCACTCGTGAAGTACAAAAGACAGAACATTATTACACATTAGAAATTAAAGAGTAACTGAAGATACTAGAAAAACAGCAGTGAAGTAAACAACTTATTTGGTATATACAGTTTGAAACGAATGAATGAAGTACAAACTCGATAGACTTTACATATAGTAAATGAAAGTAGGCCGTCGTTGGGACACTGCACTGTACAATGCAAGGAAGATGAAACATATCATATAGTTACAACTATTACTGAAACAGCTTCAACTACTGGATAGATACGTATTGTAAATACAATATACGTCACAAGACTGAACATTTTGATTACGTGTTGGATGATTTTATACTGCAACACTCAGAGATTTTACGGACATTGTTACACTTCAAACAACGAACTTGTGGACACTGATGACGTTATGAAAGACATCAACACACATCGGAGACGGACACTACATTCCACCACATCAATGTTGCACAATATATTGCACTAAAAATACCTGATCGGACATTTAATTGACATAATATTGACTTAATCGCATTAAAGTATAGACACACCGGACTTATGATATGTCGGCCTTGGGTACATCGTCTTCCAACAAGGAATATTATTAACTAGCCACTGGCGCCAGTTACTACGTCATTTGCACTGGCCAGGAAGACATCAAGAACCCAGTCACAAGATATTTATTTAGATACGTGGTGCATATCATAGATTCGTGTCTGCCACCAACTCTACATCATTACTATATGGACTGCACATGTTGGGATGTCGCTTCCACATCTTTGCCGCCATCAACATAATATAGTCAAGACACTAATTCACAACGACATTTACCTCAGAGAGTTCATGCACGCCTTTTCAACTTTATCACCAACGTTTGCACAGGAAGTAATGATGGCCATTTTCAATGAAGTAACTCAAACCAGGGAACTGGATCATTACGCTTTTCGACGCCATACATAGGAGTCACGCTGTTAGTCAGCGTCGTTTCCAGGTATTCAAGGGTCGTCGATGGTACCACAGCCGACTAAGTTTCTCTGAAGTCGGCCGCGAACCGCGTGGGTTCAGGGTATTAGTGTAAGTTTATTACACTATCGTCATATGCAAACAGGAGCAACTAACACGGAGACACAGTTTAATTGTTCTACTCATACGTCAATCGATCGGACAGCAAATACTACTTACGTCAATACAGAACATTATTGCCAGTCAAATCAACAGTTTACATTCATGGGACACTGGATGGATTTGGAAACTCGTTAAGGCCAGTATTGTTTGTTGTGGTCGATTGTCCAACATCTGTTGTATATTAATAAGGTGCTAATTATAAATGTTAACAAAAACAATTATAAGCCGACAGTGTGGGTGGTTGGAATGGGTATTCCTAAAGTAGCCAGCACGCTTTATTATTTTAGAAATCGTTTGTGTTGACTAGCGTCAGGTCAATACGAAAAGTCATTTGTATTGGTCTTGCGTGCGATAACACACATTGTTGGTATCGTAATTGTAAGTAGTATATAACGTGTTTATCGTGTTGTCACGTAAATTTCAGAAGTAATAATTTTGTCTTTTATGAATGAAAATATGAATTTCCGTCTTGCGTCAATCGTCGTTTGTCAGTATTAATATTGTTCCGCTGTACTTATATATGTATATTTTATATTGAACATATTTTTACATAATTATTTTTGTGATTTACATATGTCACGTTAGGTATAATTGTCGTATATTTTGAGTGATATATTCTTGAGTGATCGTCAACTTTACATTATTTGTCTGAATTAAGTTGATATTGTGGTCGAAGTTGATACCACGAGATATACTATCGACTCTGTTCCTAGAAAAACATTATTACAACTTTGTCGATATTCTTGTCTTCTTTTTCCACTTCGATATTTTATTACAGCTAGAGTATTATACAGGTAGGTCAAGATGTCTACACTGCAGGATTACATGGTAATGGGTGAGAATACGGGATTGACTGGAGCAGAACTTAGAGCGTGGGCGAAACAAGAGTTCAGCGACTATCAATCACAGCAAAAAGAAGAGGAACGTCTTCAAGCAGCACGTGAGAAAGAGGAACGATTGGAAAAGCTAGCGGCTGAAAAGGAAGCAAAACGAGAGGAAAAAGAACTAAAAGAACGAGAGATGGCGATCAAGCAAAACGAGATAGCAGCTAGAGAAAAAGAGATAGCTTTGGAACGCGAAAAAATGGCTGCTGAAAAGGAAAAGCTAATTATGGAAATGCAACTGAAAGAGAAACAACTCGTTTTTGATAGGGAAAAGCTGGCAACAGAAACACTCTGGAAGGACAAAGAAGTGGAAGGTAATTTGAAAGTCAAGACTTTGCAGATGGAACATGAAGCTGAGATTGAACGAGAGAAAAGTCGTGCAAAACAGAATGATCCAGTGAAGAAGTACCAAGGGCTTTTTCGCAACTTTCAACAAGGCGATTCAGTCAGTTCTTGGATTACCAACTTTGAAGTACTCGTAAAGCATTACAAGGTACCGGAACAAGACATACCAATTCTAATCCACAGGCATCTCGCATTGGAGCCTTTAAAAGTAATTGAGTTAATACCTGAGGACTTACGTAATAACTACAAATACATGAGAGATCGTGTGTTGGCACACTTCAGTCTAGATGAGTCGGGCTTACGTACAAAATTTAAAACACTCACTCCCAAATCTAACCAAACATTCCTTGACTTTGTTTCTGAGTTAACCACATCTTTTGATAAATGGACTAAAGCCGCTGATATTGGGTCTGATTACAATAAAATTCGAGACTTAATAATTAGAGATAGACTACTATCTGCAGTACCAGAGGCCATGTCTGTATTTCTAGTGGAGAATAAATGCAAAGATCTTAAGGAAATGGAAACGAGGGGAGAATCATATTTCAATGCACATCGAGACATATTCGCAAATTGTGCACAGCCAGAACTGATAATAGGAGCAAGTGCTAGATTCCAAAAAGGCAATGGCAAGTTCACAAAATTTAGCAGTAATAAATATAGAAATAGTCCATACCAGTACTCTAATAGAGAAGGAGACAGACCAAGAAAAGGACACCTATCCAGATGTCAATACTGCAAATTATCTCATGGACATTTGGAAATGTGCGATCGACACCGTGGGTATACAGATTATCTTCGTGACATCACAGAGAAGAAAAGGAGCAAGTATGACTCATTCAAGAGAAGCATCAAATGTTTCTCGTGTAGGGCGTACGGACACACTAGCAAGTCTTGTCCGATGAAGAATACGTGGAAAGAGGCGAGTAATGCATATGTGTTGTCTAGTAGTAGTAGCGATTCAGATGATATAGAGGACACACATGCAGCCATTATAGAGTCATATAATAACAGAACAGGTAAGGAAGGTCATATTAATGATGATGACCTCACATCAGCACACAAGAGGCATATTCATGAAGCGAACGCAGCATGCACTCGTCAAGGTACTCTGATCATACACAAAGCGTGGGTTAATGGGTTACCAACAAACTGTTTTAGAGACACAGGGTCTGATATTACAGGTGTTAGTCACAAACTCATTAAAAAAAGTGATTATACAGGTAAAAGTATTGAGTGCAGAACGTTTGGGGGTACAATAGAAATGTACAAAACCGCATGGGTCAGCATAAAATGCCCATATTATGAAGGTAATGTATGCGCAGCAGTACTACCAAAGCCATGTGCTGGGTTGATAATTGGTAACATCACTGATCTTAAAGATTACGTTCAAACTGGAGAACGCAAACTTGATGTGATACACGCAGAATCACAAACTCAAGTATCAAAGAAGAAGGAATTACACATGCATTAAAAGTTCAACCGACTGTTAATAACAACAAAGTGGCACACAAGAAGAGAACAAAAGTTAAACACAATAGTTACAAACAACAGACGACATGGGATAGTGTACCATATTTATTACAAACATTTTGATGTGGCTTAAATTGACTTTATCTCAGGTTACATCCATGGTCACGAACACATCCTCACAAACAAAAGCATATATTGATGATATTGTGAATAAAAGTACAGTCATTCAATCACTCAAGGAAATTTACACACAAGTCAATAATAAACAAATTTACAATAAACAAAATGCATTGATTAATGCGTACTATATTTACTACTACTACAAAATAATCAAATATAATTTATTGGCATTATATATACGAGTGAAAAGTATGATAGTGTTCAATTCAATAAAGTTGAAAAGTACAAATATTAGCAGGCATACAGTACAGAAACACGATAAGTATAGAAGAAAGAAATAGAATGAAAGAAAGAAATAAAGAAAAATAAAATGGGATGAAAGTGTTAGGTTCATATCAACACATAGTACACTACAAACACATTAGAGTCTTAGGTCTTATTACTTAGTTATGCAAGGTATCATTTGTCAGAATTGTTCACACTATCTAATAGTTTTATAATTCATCTTAGAAATAGTTCGATTCTCTATTTTTTTTTTTTTTTTGATAATTATGTCTATAATAGAGAACATTACTAAATTTATATGAATATTATTTTATTTCAATATTTATTCTTATTGAATATTATATTCCTGATTTATTTATTTTTTTTAGATGTCTTGAATCTCTAATAGGTATGATTCTTCACTACTATATGTCTGCAAGATTTTAATCAGTCAATCATATTATATGGGACATTCTCAGTCGATTGTAGAATATACAGTAAGACTGATATATGTTGTAAGTTATTCAGTTATAGTTTATTATTATTATTATTATTTTGTAAAATATTTGAGAAATTTAATAAAGTTAAATGAAATAGCACCTAATTAATAAATGATGTTGATACAATCGGTGACTTTAAATTAATACTGTTAGGTATATATAGTATAATCAATAGATACATGTGTTGTTAATTTACATTTATTGGCAGAGACATCTACACGGATGCAATAGCCATTAATATGTCCTGCACACTTGGTGGATAATTCGACCGTCATTATGTTACGTGGAAAACTACGGTCAAGTATTTGTAGATGGTGTTGTGTAATGTTATTAATTCTGTCCAAGTTTTGGAACATTGGAACATTGGAACATTCGTTAAATCATTAATTAGAATTATTTAGTTAATTAATTGATTCAATTTTGTTATATTAATGTGTTACATAAATAAGTCATTAATTTCGAATGTGTATATTGATAATTAGTATTTCACTTGTAATTAAGAAACATTGAAGTAATTATTTTGTGATTTGGTGATTAGGTAAATAGTTGGTAAGCAAGGTTTCAGCTGAACTAATTTTATGAAAGCGAGTTGGGTTGCCAATCGATCCATTAAGATCTATGAATATATACGGAATTGGCTGATGGTCTAAGGATATACACACAAATATTGGACAGTCTAACATATCAAATGGCTCCATAAAATCTCGCAAGACATGGATAGTTACGTCTACCCTACTAACATATAAATATACATGGAATATATGGAGGAACAACAACAACGACCAAAAATGGAATACTGGGAAACCCATTATTACTCTCGTCCAAAACTCATGGTATGACCTAGAGTGATGATACACTTGTCTATTAAGACAAGGTAGGGACTAATATGGTTATTAGTTGGTTTGATCTCCCATGATCAGCCACACGACGTCTAATGGGGTATTAGGCAGGTGGGCGTGCCCATCATATGACATTATTATTTTTTTTTTGAGAGTAGATAAAGGGGGAGACTAGGAACTTTCCAGGTTTCGTTGTTAAAGGTTAATGCATATGTTTGCAAAGTAATACATATATCCATAGGAAAAAAATGAAAACATTTTTTTTTTATCTAGGAGGGGGCATTATGCCATATGATGGTACACTCCACCAAATTCATGAATGGGGTTTTTCCAGTTATGCACGGAAAATGGACAAATAGGAAAGGAAGATACCATTGGTAACATAAACAACGTCACACAACAACAAAGGATCTTGCTTTGTGTGTGATTCAGGAAAAGAGGACGTGTCTTCCAGAGATCCGTATGCGACTTATTCCGAGCGTCAGCGAATAGATTTTTCAGGAGGAGGGATCGATTGGCAAATGGATAATTAAGGCAGAACCCGAAAACCTAGACGTGATACAACTCAGGACAGCGAAATGACAGGTCCACGCCTCAAGGAGAACAATTGGAAGAAGGCAGGGAGTTTCATGAAATGTAAATAGTTAAACGCCGCGCCCACATCTCGGGAGAAGTTTAATAACACATGTGAATCATCCTTTGTTATTTGTTCCACTCGATACAAAATAAAGTACGAGTCCGGTTCCTTCCTTGGAGTCGTTTGATTATTCGTCACACTGTTCAAAGGTGAGTGTTAAGACTGAGTCAAATGTCATTCTATAATCCCAATGATAAGGAAAGACATGTCAATTATCAATACTTCACCAAGGTGTGCAGATCCAGCCAATCTGTCCTCCTGCTCGTTTCCCACCATATAAAAATGCCCTGGGGGGATTTTTTTAAACTCCAACATATGCTATCTTTTATTGTTGAACGCAAAACTGTCACTTTGCCCTAAGTACGACTGTCTTCACAGTTCTCAGCATACTTTGAGTCCGCTACATGTATGACATGCGTGTGCTGTTTGTCTCCCAGCCAGCGGAACACCGCAGTGACTGCCTCCACCTCCTTTCTCATACTTGGTGTTGTGTTATCATATTCCATTCCAGGCTCTCCTGCATCAAACACCGTCCACCAACCCACAGGCACTTATTTTACCTCATAGCTCAAAGCCATCCGCGATCTGGTCGCGAGTTGTCGTGGATCAATTGTTGCACCTCCCATTCAACGCAGCCTTCGGCTAATCCCTGCATTCCCGATCTAATGTTATTATGACCCTGCGTAGGTCCACTCCAAATATTCTTAAGCTTGCACTTCTCTTATTGTGTCCTCTGCCTGAGTCATCCATGATGTTCCCCTGATCAGCCTGTGAACGCCGTTTGTGAGCCCGTATACCCGGGTTCTAAACACAGCGGTGCTGGTTTTTTCAAAAAAAGGTATAGGAGCCGGTCGTTCAGAAAGCAATGGCAAACTACTGAACGTATAATTTGCCCAGGAATCACGAACAGAGAAAATGCTGGGGTTGACCGCTACGTCCTGTGATCGGACATGCAACTTAATTTTTTTAAAAATATCCCTTACACATTACCGGCGTATGCCTTGTGCATCCAAGTATCATCCGCATAGCTTCATTCTGTATGCGCTCTAGTTTCACTGACTGACTCTTTGAGACAGCAGTGCCAATCAATTCCCAGTTACTGGGAGAATTAGATGTTGATAAAGGATGAACAACATTCTTTCCTTCATATTCATTGCTGCCATGATCTTCAAAGTACCGAGTCCCTTCTTAGATCTCATAACAGCGGCTTCCACATGATCCCTGCTTGACGGACTTCTGTCGAAGGTGATTTCCAGATATCTCATTCTATTTTCTCAGCTTACATTTCTGCCAATTATAAGAAGCAAGAATGACAAGAAAGAGGAAAGGCTAGACGGATACATAATCAGACAGTAACCGGCACTAGTTGTATTGGGATTCTTCGCTGGTTGTTGAAGATCAGGACGGGGCGTTTACGGGAATATCTCGAGTGCTGTGATGACGGTTCTTGGCAAAACTTTCCACATTTCACACTCCTATCACAATAGTGTCATTATCAGTACATTAACGTATTTCCACGCATGTTCTATTTTGGCTTTGATATGACTAGAATGATCATTAGATAAATGGCATTCGCCATTGAAAGTAATAAAAATACTATGACCTAATTAATGTGACAGGTTAGCGATACTTTCAGTCTAATTATGGAACCACTCGAGATCAATACTGTGGGTGTGGAGTCGAGACCAGTGGACCGTTAAATTATTTCTTTTACGGGATTTCCAACGTATAGAAGTATATTGACAAACTTTGTTTTCTCTTAGTGAATTTAAACATACACGTCATATATAAAATATTGCAGATTTCTTCCGTGGATATTACGGTCTACACATTCACGCAAGGTCATAGACGAAGAACATCATATTTCAACCAAAATATCATTTATTGTTCCACAAAGCTCTGCAGATGCACCTGCCGTAATGCAGCAAAATATGCCAGACAAGAAAGCGTACAATATTGTCTAGATTATATGTTTTAGTTATGGCAACACCTTGAAGTATGTAAAGTTGAGTTAGTGATCATCTCCTTGCCATAAGACGTGGTGGGTTGGGTTGAGTTGAGTTGAGTTGAATTGAGTTGAGTTGAGTTGAGTTAGTTAAGTTAAATCAAGAACCGACATCACAGCTCTTGCGACATTCCTATTCATGTTCCGTCTTCATCTCCAACAGCCAGCGAAGAGCCCCAATATCTATGGTATCAGCAGCAGCCTGACCATGTGTCCGTCTGACCATCCCACGGAGTCTTGAGTGCCGGCCAGATCCTCCGTATTGGGTACATGGTGTTCATTCATTCATTATGTGCCATGCCGATAAGCGTCGGCGGTCATGTTCTGCCATCTCACTCGATCACCAGAGTCGTGGATCAGCTCCGTGTTTTTGTCTCGATCATGCCACATTGCCAAGCCATCCAGGTATTTAATTCTTGGTCTTCCCCTTGGTCTGTTCCCTTCGATCTTGCCAGTTGTGACCAAGTTCTCCAGTTCATTTCTTCTCATAATATACCCAAAAAATTTTGACTGTCTACATCTAATGCCTCAAATCAGTTTACGATTAGTGTTAGCCGCATATTATTTTACAATCGGCAACCGATGGGTGACGTGGTCATATTGCTCCGCCGCCTTTATGTTTCAGGATATTTCTTAGCACATATTTATGCTGGGTCGTCATGGGAGTCACAGTTCCATGTCCTATATGAGAATTAGAACATATTATCTGGCCGACCGGCAGATGTGCTAGTCATTACGCTATCTCTGTAACCCTTACAGTTGACCTACTTTCAATACTGTCCGAGGCTTCTTCATGCCAGGTTTTCTATGTCCAACACTTTAAGGTGCGGTCCATCTTGCACCTATCTTTAAAATAAAGAGGATTTAATAGGCGAGAGGACAGACTTCATTGCACTGCGTTATATCCCATACGGCTCTATCTCTTTTCGCAGGGCGGCCTGCCGAAAGCGATGCAAAAAGCACGTAGCTCCAGCGACTATCCCCCGGGAGTCTCCAAGAAAGGTGCACTAGTGAACCGAATGAGATAATCCGGAATCGAATCCACAGCCTCCGGGGAACGAGGCAGGCGGGGTAACCATTCCATCACGGCGACTATCTGTTATGTTGTTCTGTCTATGTGCAACACTTTAAAGTCTTACTTGCACCCACCTTTGATTCGTTTTCGTGGATGTCGAGTTCTCCCGGTACCTTTTGCCTGCAGAGAATGGCCTTCGGAATACGACCATCTGGAATGCAGTTGTTCTTGGTCAAGCTGGCGTTCGTGTGGTCACTTGTCTGGAATATGAGAGCATCTGAGCATTCACAAAGATGCCAAGCATAAACAGCTAACAAGTAATGGAAGATGTTGAGCAGCTTCTGTTCTTATGTATAGAGTGCCACACGCCAGGATATCACAGCGACAAACTAATAACACTAAATGTACATACTATGTTTTACAATATATGATTGAGACCTCATACTTCTAGTAAAAGATCTTTTTTCCGAGCCTGGGTGAATTTGGTATAAAATGCCAGCCCCATATTTTCCAGGCCAATCGGCACTCGATATGTGATGTGATCAATATACCACCGGCCGCCTTTACTTCACAGACAATTTAAATGAAATAATTTTAGGCTGGGTTTATACCTAGGAGACCAACTCAGTTTTTTTTTTTTTTTTTTAATGTGTAAATCTTCTGTTGAAATAGTGTGTGAAAATAATTACAGCTATGTGAACGTGGGTATGAAAACGTTAACTGTGGTACTAGACCGCATGTAGGCATTGATTGATAACAGTGCATGGGAATAAAAACAACACACGCATGTCGTAATTGTAACGGACTCACAAGGTATGATGAGAAAGGTGAAGAAAGGCATGCGTCGGGCAGAGTGACAGGCTTCCCTTCAACAACCTAAAATAGAGAGCATCTGTTGGATTTTTCCTCATGACTTGCTGGTGGGGTGCGAAACGAGCAGGCGGGCAGATTGGCTGGTCTGCGCCATTGGTGAATGGTAGGAAAGTTGTGGACAGGTCATAATACACAGGCAGCTTTTAGCGGTACATGCGAACAGTTCTGCCCACAAGCTTGATATCATGTTACTCAATAATTATGACAAAAATTTCAGCACGTAGGGATAATGATGAAGTAGAATCAATTCTGGAAGAAAATCAATATCTGTTGATAAAGCTCTTGGCGCCAGGAATGCAGTAGATACATGATTTTTAGCAGGAATAATGACCTAACAAGGAAGACCATGATTAATCTGTTTCATTGCTTATAAAAAAGCTTTTTATCGGGTTCCATCAAGATCAGGGTTCAAAATAAAACAGCAGATCGGATAGAGACGCCGAGAATTGGATCGATTTTCAGTTGATATACTAACAAAGAGGAAATAGTACACTTAAATTGTGAAATACACACTGTGCAGATAATCACAGAAGAGTGATGAGTCATTGATGTTTGCTCTCCTATGGCATTGTAATGCTTATTATGAAAGGAAGATGAAAGTGGTTACTGAAGAAAGCAAACCCAAGGTTAAAATAAATTGATAAATTATTAACGCATTCACTAAGTAGCGGATCAGGCTAATGGTGCGGAAATGGCAGAAGCACTCTAGACATGTAACAGATGAGGGAGGCCAGGACTGCAGCAGGATATGCTAATGTAAACAGAACCAAATAGGTATGTGTATCTCCTGCAATAGAGAGAGGGAGAGAGTGGAGAGAGGGTGAAAGGGAGAGAGAAAAGAGAGAGAGAGAGAGAGAGAGAGAGAGAGAGAGAGAGAGAGAGAGAGAGAGAGAGAGAGAGAGAGCGAGAAGTGAGGTAGAGAGAGAGAGAGACAAGACAGAGTATTCTGCATGGTTATAATTCGATATCCCTGAATTTTTTTGTGGTCTTTGTCAGGCTTCGGCAAGGGAATCAGATAGCTGTGTAACCATTCCTCCTTGATGCTAGCACTCCCTATACTGTTGTTGTACATGTCTGCTAGTTTCTCTAGCTCATTGTCGGTACACCTATTTATGTCGTTGTATCTTATGCCATCAGGACCTGGAGCACTGTTATTTGATCGTCGAAGCACAGCCTTGATTTCTTTCACTGTCACTGTGTCTTCCTCTGAAGTGTTCTGGGCCTTGCATCTGTCTGAGGTGACCTCCTTGGCCAGATTTCGGCCTCCCATGTCTGTCTGGTTGCCCTGCTCAAGGTAGCGTTCAAAGAGGGCTTTGCCCTTGTCTTCGTCAGTCCTCTGCCAGGTGAGGTCAGCACCTTGGAAGTCTGAAATGCTCTTATTCTTGACTACACCACTCATGCTTTTATGTAGTCGCCAGAACAATTTCAGTGACTTGTCTGTGCTTACTCTTTGACACACCTCTGCCCATTTTTCGCTTTTAACCACCTTGACCAGTTTTATGAAATAGCTTACTTTTGTGTGCATCTCTCTTTCTAAGTGCAAGCAGGGACTAGGATGACCAGCTCTGTTCTTCTTGGCATTTTGCCATCTCCTTACAGCACTACGCTTATCCACCCAAGCCTTCTCCACCTCGAAACTCCACCACGGTGGCTGCTCCCAGCTTTTTTTCCTGCCCTGAAACGTTCTGCGCTTGTCACGTCTTATTTTACTCACCACATCTTGCCCTGTACTGTCATACTGGAACGTCTTTACCTTTAGCTTGTGCTGCCTGGTTCTGCCTTTCTCCACCAATATGCTGCAAGGGTGGTGGTCGCTGCCATGGTGTCCTAGGACACCCCATCTACACACTGTAGTGAGTGAAGGTGAAACTAGCGCCAGATCAATAGCACTGTCCTCATCGCCTGGACGGCTTGCTGTCCTGGTGACACAGCCACTGTTGATACAAACCAGGTCGATGGTTTCCAGTGCAGTCTCTAGCTCCTCCCCTTGTGTATTGGAGGAAGTGTTTCCCCATGATCTGCCTTTAGCGTTGAAGTCACCACAGAAAATAACATTTCTCTCGTGGCCTAATATGCCACTTAAGCACTGCCACTTCTGGGCGTCCATACTCGCATTGCGGGCATAAACATTAACCAACACGAATGGTATACTGGAATGAACTCTCAACGCCTGTATTTGTATATCGTCACTGTCCCAACTGGACATGTCTAGCTCTGACGCCACCATGCTGTCGCGAACGAGAATCGCCGTTCCCAGATGTCGTCTGTTGTAGAAACATTTGAAGCCGGCAATTCGGAGTAGCTGATCGCCCAGTCTCGTCTCCTGGAGTGCTACAATGTCGTTCCTGTAAACTAGGGTTTCTAAAATAGAGCCCCGTTGTTTTACACTGGCACAGTTCCAATATAGAATACGGATGTTCCTGAGTCCTAGACGGTGACACTTGAGTCTAAAACGTCTCAAACCACCGCGCTTACCTTGCTTCTTTGTCCCTGCGCGGCTACCACGCCGCTTCGTTATGTTGACTGCTGACCGCTCGGAAAAAAACACGTTCTTCCGCCATGTTGTAAAAACGTAAACACAGACTGAGAAAACCACACACGCTGCTGAAAATTCACTCAAGGATGGCTTCGCTCGATGCACGAACTCCGTAGCACCCGCGCAGATCTTGAGTAGAAACTCCTGGTTTTACATCCTGGCAAAACCAATTACACGCAAGAGATGAATAAATCCATCCCCTACGCGAAAAAGTTAACGAACACAAAACAACACGACCGTCCGTCGCCATCTTGAAACCGGAAGTCATGTCTGTTTTGGAGTATGCAATGGCAATCCTGACTCTCAGCCATAAGCAGATAGAAAGGATGGAAAGGATACAGAATGAAGCTATGCGCATTATTCTTGGATGTACAAGAGATACAGCATGCAGGGCGATGCGCTACCTTCTTGATTTTCCAACCATTGAAGAGAGAATACAAGTTTGCAGGGCACGCGCTTACCTCAGAATTAACGCAAACACACAACATCCACTGCATAGTGAAATTAGGAAGGTGAAGGGCAGCAGGTTAAAAAGAGGACGGTCGTGGATGGGTCAAGCCGAAGACATTCTTCAACAGGTGTGTTCACTTGAGGACTTAGAACCTGGCGAGGAGTGGGTGCAAGTGCCAACAGACTTCTGCACATCCTTTTCAGTTTGCATCCAACTAGATAGAAAATGCAGACAAGAAAATCCGGCTGCTGTTGAGGCTGAAGTACAAGCGTTGATTTTCGAGAATTCGCTAGACGGTGACGCGGTCATCTACACAGATGGGTCGGTCGTCCGACATGTGAGAAGCTCATGGGCCTTTACAGCTCGGGCCGGAGGGAGAATTGTGAAGGAGGACTCTGGTGCTTTCACTGAAACCACAAGTAGCCTGACCATGGAAGTCATGGCAGTAAGTAAAGCAATAACATGGCTCGAGACACAGACATTCACTAGGGCTTGTTTCCTTAGCGACTCAATGAACATGATCAAGAGGATAGAGGAGGGGTCGATCCGAAGAGAATGGCTGCTGCCTCTGAAGCGGTCTCGGCTGGCAAAGATTAGTTTCATCTTCGTGCCAGGTCATGCGGGAGTACAAGGAAATGAGCGGGCTGACAAGCTCGCAGGTGAGGCTACTGTGGAGGGCGGACGCGCCATGGACCAGGCTGACATTCTGAATGCTCTACGAGAAGTGAGACTTTTGCGAGAACCAAGTGATGACTGTGAATCTACAACAATGGCCAGACTGCAGGAGCAGCAAATTAAAAGAGGGGTGGCCAAACAAGAACACTACGCAGGAAGCCAAAGAAGATTGATAAACCAACACAGAACTGGCGCCGTTAGCCGCTACACGCTGCGGGATTTGCTGTGGAGGGGATCCGAGCACTTATGGACTGAATGGTTCGATGTGCAACGAGGATGATCTGTCGACTAACTAACTAACTAACAAGACAGAGTGAAGGGCGAGAGTGTGAGAGAGGAGTGAGGGAGAGACACACAGAGGGGGGGAAATTAGTGGGAGGTGGAGAAGAGTGAAGGCGAGACACACACACACACACACACACACACACACACACATACACATACACACACACACAGAGCGAGAGAGAGAGCCACAGAGAGAGACAGAAAGCCAGAGCGAGAGAGAGAACCAATACAGACACAGTGTAACTACCTTACAACAAATTCTTTCCGGGTGAACAGAAATCATAATGGGGAAATTAATAGGAAGGATAAATAATGACAAAAACATAATAACAATAACAATACAATTACACGACGCAAATATGTAATAAATAAGATAAACAACACAACAAATCCTACGTTTCGATCCTAGCGATCTACTTCGGGAACAGCACGAAAAGGGCTGGGGGGGGGGGGGGGGTTGCTTTGATTGTAATAAACCCGTACAAACATAAAAGGAGAGGGAGTGGATTCCATATTCATATTTTACTGCGTTTATATTTTTGTGCGTTTACAACTTGTTTTCAACAAACCATCAAACAGGTCACAAAGTTTGTCCACTTACCCCAATAGATAACTGAAGATGCACATTGCCAGAATGGCAATACAATGAGAAATATACTCAGAAACAGAAGTAAAAGTAAAAGATACGGACTTTGAATAGCAGTAGCTTATTTCGAATACCAATAGAACCACGTACACAGACTTGTTACATGGTACACAGCTCTGACACGTTGGTATCATCATCAAAAAGAATTGTTTTGCACTGTTTGATCAGTGCAGAGCCTGTGGCTCAGTACATCCGACTTTGTATAGCAGTATTTCGTGTTTGCTTTCCCTACCCTTTGACTGTCGCCAAACTGCCCACAAGGCAACGGGTTTGTGTCTCTCTTCATCTAGTTCCTATTCCTTGATCTGTCCGACATGGGAGGCCTTACCAGTAGCTGAGCTACTATTGGCATAGCTCAGGTGGTCATTGGAACAGGCAAAGACCTCTGTCTCTCTACGGTGTGGATACATCAGAGAAGGAAAGTGTTCAAATGCAGTCAGAAAACCTTCAGTATGACATCTCCAACAAACACTATACAATTAAGAACTACAGACTTAATGGAAGTGAGGGGTATTATTTCATCAACGAAGATGTAAACCAATGCTAAAAGTAGGTTTGCTTTGTTTACAAAACACACATAATCATGAAGAGTTAGTTTACAAAGACAAGGAATTCCCCAGATACCTCATAAATCTAGGTTAAATGGAAGAATGTTGCACACATAAAGAGCAGCTGAAGTGTGCAATGGAATATTAGAGTGAAAGTTGAAAGTACACAAATAAACCAATTACAGACATCAAAAGGGATCAGTCAGTATTGTGTTCAATGTTACAAGATGTAAACAAAAATTGGATTCACATTATTAGCGGTTTTCAACATTTGGATCGCGGAGCCATGAGGATTCGTGATCGGTTGTTATGGAAGCTGTTAGTGTATATAGAGGTTTCCGTATTTAACTATAAATTAAAAACTACTATATCTTTGGTCTTTTATAGTAAGATTTGTCATCATCATCATCATCGTCAAGTTAGCTGCGCTGCACTGTTTCTTCAAGCCTGTATCTCAGCACAGCCGACTTCTACAAGTATTTATTCAGGTTTTCTTTCCCTAACCTTTGACCGAACCCTAGTCTACCTACTACAAGGCAGCAGTTTTTCGCACTCTTCCGATCGACCGTCCCAAATTATTTAGTGTAAAATGCATCCCTTATAAGGCCTCATAAGGTCATTTCCGGGGCGATGTGTTGTCAATCACTTGCGTTTGAGAGTATCGTAATCTGCTAGACACTAGACCAATCGCCGTTTGAGTGTGTGGCGGACTGCTAGACTGATCGATGGATGTGTCTGGGCCCGGAAGGCCCTCACTGTCGTCGGAGTGTATATCCATATCTTGTGCTACCGACGACAGTGAGGGCCCTCCGGGCCCAGACACATTTATTGTATCCATCGATCGGTCTAGCAGTCGGTGACACACTGAACCTGAAGTGATCGACAACACGTTAAATGCTCGTTCCGATATTTATGATTATTTTCCCCGCGGAAATACTGATACAAGAGTTTAGAACATGTTTTCCGACAGTGCTTACAACTTTTGTGCCACAATTTTCACATATAACTGTGAAATATTATTGGTACGTATTTCCATTTTCTCAGCTCTATATTTTAGTTCGTAGTTCGTAATTTTTTTTTTTTATTATATCAGCTAATGAGGCCCTGTAAGGGATGCTTTTTTACGCTAAATAATTTGGGACCGTCGTTCGGAAGAGTACCCAGTTTTGTGTCTCTGTTCGTCTGGTTTCTAATTCTTGACATGTCCGACATTGGAGACCCTGCCATTAGCTGCACTACCTTAGACATAGCTCTTGTGGCCAAAACGACACGCAAGCTCCTCTACCATCTTCCACTTTTGCCGTCAAGCGTCGTGGGGAGGAATAATTGGCTCTCCAGGGCCCGATGAATGGCACTGGATAGTGTTATTCCGTGTGATTATACAATGTCGTTGATGTTGTTAATCCATTTTCTTCTCGGGCGTCCACTTGCTCTCGTAGCAGATCTTCTTTAATGTAGCGTCAGTGCCGGTAGTTGATAGTGTTGCCTTCTAACGAGATGGCCAAACCATTTGATCTTCTGTATTTCAATATATGTGGCTAAGAGAGGTTTTAAAAAAAAGACTTTGCATAATTTTTTTAAGTCATCAATTTTCTTAAACATATTGTTGAATTTCAGGTTTCTTGTGTCTTTCTACTCACATAATTTTTTTTTTTTTTAACGCCTTGCCACAACTGTCCTGCTGAATAAAAAAATATTGTTAGGCTAAATGTCGAAACATGGGTCAAGGTGTAAACTGCTGTTCCGCAGAAACAGATTTGGAAGCAGACCGCTTTACGCTAGTTTTCATACAATGGTATGAACGTCGATCGTTCAAAATAATGGCAAACTACTGAACTTAAACTTGCCAAGAAATCACAAACAGCCAAAAAGGTTAGTCGGTCGGTCAGTCGGTCGGTCGGACGATCTGTCTGTCTGTCTGTCTGTCTGTCTGTCTGTCTGTCTGTCTGTCTGTCTGTCTGTCTGTCTGTCTGTCTGTCTGTCTGTCTGTCTGTCTGTCTGTCTGTCTGTCTGTCTGTCTGTCTGTCTGTCTGTCTGTCCATCGATCCATACATTCAACCATATATATATATATATTCCCTACATCCATATACATTATCGACGTATATAGGGTGGGGCGAAATGATCTAACACATTTGTAACTTTAATAAAACTAAATTAGAGTAAATGAATAAAAAAGTATTTTTATTTATCAAATGTACACATGATGCCATTTTGTTTTATGTTGTTTGAATAATGAAAAAATTGTATTTTTATTTCCCAAATGTACATATGATGTCATTTTATTTTATTTCGTTTCAGCTTACCCATATGGATTGGACAGGCCAGCATCGCCCTTTCATTGTGGAAACGTTCATCAAAAACGGGTCGGTAACTGCAACGCAAAGAGCATTCCGTGTGCATTTTGAGCTTCGTAGACATGATCCCGTACCTATTCGGAACACAATTTTATTATGGGCTGCCAACTTCAGAGCTAGTGGATCAGCATTGAAGACATCATATGTACATTTAGGAAATAAAAATACTTTCTTTCATTATTCAAACAACATAAAACAAAATGGCATCATGTGTACATTTGATAAATAAAAATACTTTTTTGTTCATTTATTCTAATTTAGTTTTATTAAAGTTACAAATGTGTCAGATCATTTTGCCCCACCCTGTATATTAATTTCATACATCTATATACGTCTTACATTTGTATATAAATATATACACATTTCTTAGATCTATATAAATCTCTAGAGTGTATATACATTTCCTATTCCTACATCTGTCTGTATTATTAACATCTATAAACGTTTCTTAGATCTATATACATTTCATACATTAATTTATATTTCCTACATCTGCATAAATTACCGACATGTATATTAGTTTCTTACATCTATATACATGTCTTACATCGATATGCATTTCTTATATCTATATAAGTTTCGCCGGTCTCCCTGGCCTAGAGGTTAGCGACTTTCTCCGTAATCCCGTTTATCCACGTGAGCAAATGCAGCTGTGCGAGAATCGGTAGCGGTTCTCGCCGCGCCCGTTACTTACGGGATATGTGAGCCGGCCGCTCAGAAAGCAATGGCAAACTACTGAGCGTAATCTTGCCAAGAAATCAACAACAGCGGTAAAATGCTGGTGTTGACAGCGATGTCCTGTAATAGGATATGCGGAAAGACAATAAGTTTCATACATATGTATACATTGTTTACCTCTATATACATTTCTTACATCTGTATTAATTTTTACATCATTGTGAGTGAGTGGCACCTTGCAGTCTTGACAGACCAAAGTGTATGAGTTGGAATGTGGCCAATATTCCATCACAATGCCTGGGCAGAGCTTCAGAGAAACATGTGGTGCCCAAACGACATGTCCCCTCTCTCGACCTAGTCGTGTGTATTCCAGAGGAATGGGTAACCAATACGTCTGGCACAAGGTAGGCTGCAGACGCTGGCGGCACAGCGTCAAGCCTCCGAGACCTCGCCACCACGAGCAGATGGCGAGTGATGGCCAGGCCCAAGAACCCAAGGGACCCGGCTTAGAGGCGTTCAGCCAAGTCCCACAGGTGAGGGCCTCGTACGCGTCCGGACCGTAAGGGCGCGCACATCTGTCCAATCACAAGTGTCGCGGACCTGTGTAAAGCGTGCACTATCATCAGACTCTCCGCCTGACTTTAGCAGACCCCGCGACCAGCGGGAATAGGCCTGCCAGAGCTACCGCAGGAGACATTACTTGTCTATTGCGAGCAATGTCTCCCATCCCTCTACTGTGCAGCTCTCGCTACCGGCGAGAATAGGCCCGCCGGAGATTATGCTCGTCTGCTGCGAACAAATCTCTACCCAGACGACTGAATAAGTAAAGAAACGATAAAAGTAGCGGTATTTCAATTCTTATATCTGCATATATTGTTATCTCTATATGTATTTCTTACATCTGTGTATATATTTCTAGCACCCATATTCATTTCTTACATCCAAATACATTTCTTACTTCTATATACATTTCTTACATATATTTATACATTTGCTCCATCTATCTGTATATATTTTACATTGATCTATACATTTCAAATATCCATATAAATGTCTTATATCTATGTTTTCGGTCATATCATATATTGAAGTTCAATAATTCAACCTTTATGCAACCTTGAATATTTATTTTTGTAATATCTAACACGTTAGTCCCCAATGCTTCCGTTTTTGTTACTTCACGATCACCGCAATACCATTATTTGTCTTTCCTTTCTGGTGTTTTGGTTGTAATCAATTCAATTTTATACGGCAGACTGAAAACAGAGAGCTCTCGTGGAGCACTTTGTATCTACGTCGATATATTGACGGAAGAAATACAAATGGCAATCCATTCGCCCAAGGGCGTGCGCAATTGATTGCGAACTGCACTCGTAATGTCATGAGCACGCCGGACGTGGGGGATCGACGCCTGGACTCGTCGCTTGTCAAAGTGAGGGAAAGATGGGCCAGCCATTCATATCCTTCTCTTTGAATATCATCTTTTCATATTAGAGGTCACGCCTATGTGCGTGAATGAATATATTCTTTCATATTACAGGTCAAGCATATGTGCGTGAATGAATATCGTCTTTTCATATCACAGGTCGGACATATGTGTGTGTATGAATATCATCTTTTCATATTACAGGTCACGATATGTGCCTGTATGAATATATCTTTTCATATTAAAGTAACGCATATGGTGCTTGCATTAATATCATCTTTTCATATTCCAGGTCACGGAAATGTGCGTGTATTAATATAATCTTTTCATAATAAAGGTTACGCACATGTGCATTTATGAATATCATATTTTCATATTACGGGTCACCAATACGTGCATGTATGAATATCATCTGTTCATATTACAGGTCACACATATGGGCGTATACGAATCGTCTTCTTCTTCAGCGTTCCGAGCCATTGAGGTTCTTTGCTGCAGATACAATCCGTCTCCATTCGTCTCTCTGGTTGACCTTCTCTTGCCAGTCGTTGATTCCAAGTGCTTGTAGGTCTGTATATATATTATCTCTCCACCGTCTTCTTGGTCTACCTCGGGGTCTACGGTCATTTATTTCCTGAGTGTAAGCGAGTTTTGTTTCCCTATTGTCTTCCATTCTTTCTATATGCCCCAGCCATTGTAGTCTATTAGCCTTCATGATACCAGTGATTAGCGGGGACTTAAACAGATCATAAATGTCTTTGTTACTTCTTCTTTTCCACTCTCCACTTTGTGTATCCCTAATGGGTCCAAAGATGCGTCTTAAAACTTTGTTCTCAAAGGTTTGTAACAAGGCTTCGTCTCCTTTCGTTGTACTCCAGGTTTCAGAGCCATACAGCACACATGGTCTGATCAGTGTTTTGTATATTGTGATTTTGGTGTTACGAGATAGCGCATTTGATTTTAGTAGATGTTGTAGTGCATAGTATATCTTATTTCCAGAATTGATTCTAGTTTGTATTTATTCCCTTATGATGTTGGAGCAGTTGAAGATTGTACCCAGGTATTGTATGTTTCCGTTCTTTTAATGGTTCATATTATCTATTTGTATGTGGTCAGAGTTTTAGCTATTCCTTCTCTTGAAATTACCATATATTCTGTCTTATCTTGGTTGATAACCAGCCCCATCTGTTGTGCTTTTTCCTTTAAGTGAGTCAATATTTTCAATGTCTTTTGTTCATTTTCCGCTATAATATCTATATCATCTGCATAACCAAGCAGCTTGGATGTTCCACCAATATCACATTCCTCTTTTACCTTCCTTACAACTTTCTCTAGAGCCAGATTGAAGAGTAGCGGCGATAGTGCATCCCCTTGTATCAAGCCAGATGTTATTTGGAAAGGGTATGATTTCCTGTCTTTATATGTTACTATATTATAAGTATCTTCCATGCATAGTCTGGTCATGTTGATTAACTTCCTTGATATTACGAATAACAACCTTTAGTATTACAGGTCACCCATATGTACGTGTATGAATATCATCTTTTAATATTACAGGTCATACATATGTGCATGTATGAATATCATCTTTTCATATTACAGATGAAGCCGAAAAGGCTAACTCAGTTAACACATTTTGGGAGAAAGTCGTATGTGTCGGCCGAAAGGTGCCATCATAGTAGTTATGCTAATAAACAGACACAATTCACACAAATAGAAATATATGTGACGAATGAAGAGAATATATGGCATTGGGTGACAGGTTTGCTGTCTTCTGAGAGTAGCAACATTACTTTGACAATTGTTTGGTTACAATGGCGATGGATACACACCCTCAAGTGATTGATATAGATTGCCAGATACACACACAGACCGCAATATCGACCAACATATAGACAAAGGTACTGCCCAAAATATAGACTGACGGAAGGACCGACGGAAATTGCTACTGAAACTACGGATTTCGCGCCTTGTGTGATGCTCTCGGCAGGCGTTATGCAGCTCTGAAGAGATAGACTGAGGCAGATTGGGAACCCCGTGGAATAAAGTCGATCTTTCCGGGATAACAGTTGTAAAAGCATGTGAACCCCAAATGGTATAGCCATGTGTTAACCCAACTGAGTTGTCCAAGGCTTCAGCTGCCGTAACATTGCCAGGAATAGAGAAACATAAAATTGCGCTGGAATGATAACATTGAAAAATGGGCATCGCACTAGCCCTGGCAGAAATTGGCATGATGGACAAGAGATAGGCAGGTGGAAACAAGTTTTACAGCGTCAAACCAGACGGTAGATTTATCAGCAACATCCAGGGTTGCGGGAGAAGTAAAAGCAATGCAATTTAAAATACAAAGGCGGACCATTACACTATTCTTTGTCTTGATGGAAACTGCAAAAAACGGTTTGATCTATTATTCGCTACATTACATAGACACCGTTGTATCGACATCATTTCACAGACTGACACTTGCAACCACATAAATCGTCCAGGCAGATTGCCGATTGCTGGTTAACCGGAGAAATGTTGCCGCCTCGTTAGGGATTTACAGAGTGCTGGGAAGAGATTGTCAACGGTGGGTTTAGTGGTGTTGAAAGTTGTGCAGTTGTTATCTGTAGATGCATTGCGTGTTAATGTGTCACTTGAGGAATTGTGGGTAATGAGAAGGCAAGGGGATAAGACGACAATTTATCACCGTTACCTCGAGTGAGATGGAAGGTGTCCAAGGGAGGACAGCTGTGAGGGAGGGGAAGAGAGAGGGAGGGAGGGGAGAGAGAGGGAGAGAGGGGACGGAGTTAAGAAAAGTACAAAGTGAGACAATAAGGGGAGAAAGAAACGGGAATAGATATATAGATAAATGGACATAGAGACCGACTGACAGAGACACAAATAGGCACGCAGACATAAACACGGATGTATAGATAGACATGAAGACAGACATGCAGACAGATAATAAGACAGACAGACAGACAAATAGATTGACGGCGGATGGACGAACAGACGGAAGGACAGACGGACGGACAGAGAAGAAAGAAATTCGAAACACACTTGAATTCTCGCGACATGTTGTCGTCATTGGAAGACTGCAAACTTAACTATCATGGGATGATTAATTATCATAAGCGACTTCCCGTGCCTGCCCTGGGCTTATATACAGTAGTTTTCTTATGCAAGCCCCTTTAATTTGATATATAATACAATATATCTCCTACCATATTAACAACGTTTAAGTCTGAACTTAGACACCCCCTACATCCCATTTTCCGCCATCCATTTTTGTTAGGTCCAAACCTACTTGTTGTTTGGTATTGCATCTGTTATGTCACAGTTTGCCTACAACTTCCAATGTGTATACTGCCCAGCGTGTCCTCTAATCTGTTATGTCACAGTTTGCCTACAGCTTCCAATGTGTATACTGCCCAGCGTGTCCTCTAATCTGTTATGTCACAGTTTGCCTACAACTTCCAATGTGTATACTGCCCAGCGTGTCCTCTAATCTGTTATGTCACAGTTTGCCTACAGCTTCCAATGTGTATACTGCCCAGCGTGTCCTCTAATCTGTTATGTCACAGTTTGCCTACAGCTTCCAATGTGTATACTGCCCAGCGTGTCCTCTAATCTGTTATGTCACAGTTTGCCTACAGCTTCTGTTCCTGGCTGCTGTTATGGAAACAATCCACAGAAACTGCAGGATTATTTTCTATGCGGATTGCTAGCCAATCCAGTCTCAAATCTGATTTTTGAACTGGTAATTCCAGATCATGATGTCCTGGTCTGGTAAACGAAAAGAAATAAGAATTGTGCTAATTCATTCCACGGTGTCGTTCTTCGAGTTACGTTTAACGAGTCTACTTTTGGTAACGTAAAAAGTACAGGGCACTTTCAGATGCCTTAAGGCATGATCGGTATATGGCGCTAGCCCTATATTTAATGAACAAATCGGCACAGACCGGGTGATACGGTCAATTTATCCAGATGGCCGCCTTATTTTCCCTTACAATTCCTGGTACCTGTTTTATACAGCTCATTTAGTGGATTGTGGGTGTATCTTCTCTCTAGCTATCAGGCGTTGTGTGTGCGTTCTTCTCTGTCTTTCCAGTGCGCTGTAATTGTCTCGAGTTGGCTTCTCGTCAGTGGTCAGCAATAGAATGAGACTTAAGCCATGGCGTTTGGCTGTTTTATAGCACCAAGTCACGTGATTATAGCTATAGCAATAACCAGTTTAGACTGGTTTGCGGTGGTTATAGCTAGCCAACAGCTGACATGGCACTTTTACTACGACACCACGCAGCCATAACGTGTTCAAACATGTTTTCAGTGAGTCACGGTTGACCGAGCATGGTAGCGACGATGTCGAGGTCGGGCATAGCGGTTCTAAAGTTACTGAGGCGTTTGCGAGGTCCACCGAGAGAAGAGAGAGAGAGAGAGAGAGAGAGAGAGGCCAGAGAGAGAGAGAGAGAGAGAGAGAGAGAGAGAGAGAGAGAGAGAGAGAGAGAGAGAGAGGAGAGAGGAGAGTAATGAAATAAAATAATCAGATAAAGAAAATAAAATGAAATACACAGGGGTCGCTTGGTATATTTTAAGACTCCCTGGTAGAATTTAGACTTTTTATCACTGGACAGTGAATCACGTGTTTGACCTTTGCCTTGTTGTATTTGTTACAATGAAAGTGTGATAATTCTGTTTATCAAGGGCCGTTATTTGTAGGGTTTCATTACATATTATAATGATTATCTCGGGAACATGTGGCTTATTTTAAACGGGGATTAGATTTTTATATTGAAGTACCTACTCGCTAATATACATACAAGAATTTTTTGTTGCTATTACGTGTTAGGTTTAATTTTTAATAAAATTGATTGGGTGGTTAGAATATTCCTAAAGCAGATTTTCACCAAACGAGTAAAGGATATACATGGGGTCGGGACTTCTGTCGAATTAGCATACTGAGCCGTGCAAAAAAGTTTATTAAGACGGTCATTACTTGACATCGCTTCTCGGCCTTTTGGCTAAGATCAAGTGTATTTGCTGGCCTCTAGTAGTGCGCTTGGTCTGGTCGGAGGCCGGGATGATCATTCTCGGTCCCTTGGCTAAGATCAGACGCATTTGCTGCCCCCACAGTAGTGCGCCTGGTCTGGTCGGGGGCCGGGTGATCAAAAAAAAAAAAACCTCACATAAGCATCACTTTAAATGTGGGCCCGGTGGACCACTGTGGGCAATAGCTCACAGTGGGACTAAGGGTCCACGCCAAAAACCAGCTTGTCTGGGATGACCGCCAAACCCAAAAAAAAAAAAAAGGTCATTACTTGACCTACTCGGGGTACCTCGAGAGATGGACTAAATCAATTTCCTGTCATATTGACTTCGATCTTCTTCATCGAAGGATCGATATGACTGGGGTTCGATCACCCACCGCCGGGGTGCACACCCGCGCCGAGGTCCGCTCGGTTCGCGCCGTGGTTCGCGCTGACGTCCGCTCGGATCGGTTCGGTTCGCGCCAGTTCGCGTCGGATCGGTTCGTGTCGCCGCCGCCACCACCACCGCCCCGGGGACCGGAAGTAGTCATCACGACAACCGGAAGTAGTCATCCAGACCCAAGAAAAACACCCGCCAAGTTCAAAATATCTGGGTCAATTGCGGGCCGGTTTTGTGACGAAACAAGATGGCCGGATAACCCTGTAAAGAACGATTTATCGGGGGTTTGAAACCCCAAATACTAAGTAGTTACAACATCCCATACTACTCGTTCGTGTCGTTCGTTGAGTTATGTGCAAACTGTACTTTTAATAAATTAAAAAGTACAGGCACTTTTAGATCTTTAAGGCATAATTGATATGTGGTGTTAGCCATATATATTCATGGGTCAATCGGAGTACACTGGGTGATGGTGTCTGTATCACGCTGGCAGCCTTTACTTGCTCTTACATATCCAGGAACATATTTTATTCACGCTCGACCTCAGGTACAGGACAGTTTAAGAAAACATCCCTCTCGATTGTGATTATATTGCTAGGGTAAGGGATCATCCAGCAAAGTGATATTCTCACTAACAGCAATGGACACCGCAGAGGTTTAGGTAACCTGGTGAATACTAGACCCCCTGAGCTACTTTTGCAACAGGGCTATGTGTTAAACATCTTCTTCGACAAGAAGGTGCATTTGGGATTTTCCCTTTGTAAGTTTTTGAGACCATAATGAGATATCTAGAAACTTCCAGTACTTTTAGACTACTTGTGCATACATATTATCATTTGAAAATTCTGCCATAACAGCGAACATATGTCTGTCCTGTCTATAGCGTGAAGTAGACGACTTGTTGCGAAAGAAGTACATTAGACAGCCAATGTAGCTAAGCGAACCTAGAGCTTTTATCACCGGCGTCCAATATACATCAGCACTTCACTTAAAGAATCATTTTGCAACTAACAACCTGTAACGACATTATGCTTCTCCTGCAGATATTATAATTCGATATACCCCCAGCAACTTCCGCCCAGACTGGATTAATGGAAATCTGAAATGGGCGGGACCGAAGGCAATGAAGTTTTTCATTAGTAGACCTGCATCAGTTATGATAAATCCAGGAATAAAGACACGAAGCAATCACCAAACGATGGTTTCTCCGCTTCTTGTTATTGATGAGTCTTATTACATTGAATGTAAAGGAAGCTCGCTTCAGAAACTACGTGGTGAAACATCAGAATGCTTTGTGGGTGTGTGTGTGTGTGTGGGGGGGGGGGGGGGTAATCCACAGGAAGGCTAGAGTAAGGTGTTCGCACAGAGTTGAAGTAAGTAGGTTATAACACGGCATGCCTTAATATCTTTAGTGTTGTTTGTCATATATCGAGAAAAGAATATTATCCCTTTAAAGTAGGGGTCTCTATTCTGTCTTGTTTTCCAAGTTGATAGACAGATAGACAGACAGAAAGACAGACAAACACATAGACACAGGCAGCTGATTAAAAGGGTAGTTATGTAATAAATAGGTAGGAAGGTCGGTATTTATTTAGGTAGGTAGGTTATTATATTCTCGGAACAGTCATAACATCTAACGGGAGATGTCTTGAAGAGATTAAAACAAGAATCGCCATGGCGAAGGTAGCCCTTTGCAAGATGAAAAACATACTGACTCTAAAATGATGTCAAATGCAACGAGAAAAAGAGTGTTAAGGAGCTGCACAGAACCTATACTTTTGTATGGATGTGAAGCATGGACAATGAGCAGACAAGCTGAAAAACATCTTAAGGCTGCGGAAACGTGGTTTCTGAGGAAAATGCAAACAATACCAAGGACAGACAGAAAAACAAATGACCAAGTACTACAAGAAACAAATGAAACCCGTAAACTGATAAGAGAAATTAGACAGACTGTCACAATTTTTTGGCCACGTTATGAGAAGAAATATATTGGAGAACTCGGTGAGAACTGCCAAGATCGACGGGAAGAGAACAAGGGAAACGTAGAGAAGTAAATACCTGGATGGCTTGGCCAACTGGTATGGTCGAAACAAGAACACTGAGCTGATCCACGACTCTGATGATCGCGTGAAATGGCGAAACATGACCGCCCACGCTTATCGGCATACCACATGATGATGATGATTAAGTTATTATATAGGTAATTGGGTCAATTAAAATTTAAAAAACCACAGCAACGAGGGAGATTTGAACCTTGACATCCGAGTAGACAAGCAAGAGTGATAGCCACTAATTTACAACGGTTCCATTAAATAGAAAAAGCTTGGTATCCTCCTATATCAAATAAGTAGATAAACTTAGAGAGAGAATTACTGTGAGACATGGACACTTACTAAACAAGCTGAACAGCGCATAAATGTTATAGACGAGTTATAAGAATATCTTGGGTAAAGAAAAGAACAAATGCATCCATACTTCAAGAGTTGAATATTGAAGAAGGTTGCCTTTTAAAGACGATAAAACAAAGAAAATTGAAATATTTTGGTCACTTGAAACGTCACGAAAGTTTGGAGAGAACAATGATGGAAGGGTATATGCCTGGGAAGAGAGGAAGAGGAAGGCCAAAAAGAAGATGGGTGCAGGATGTGGCGGATGATCTCCAGATGGGTGTATCAGACGCGGGACATCTTGCTTATGATCGAAAGGTTTTCCGGAAGGTTGTTATGGGAGCGAGGTTCTGCAAAGGACATGCTACTGAATGAATAAATGAATGAATGAATGAGATAAACTTAGAAACACAATGGTAGCAGAAATGTTGTTTCTGAGGGAAAATACAAAGAATAACTGTAAGGACACACAAACGAATTTATAAAGTTTTACAAGAAGCAAATTAAAACAGTAAAACTATTAGACTTTTGATGTAGACAATGACGGTATGTAGGCGATATTTCTAGGAGCCCATTTAATTTCTTCAGTTTTATTTTTAGTTTTCCAATTACTGATGCAGGGTAAATTGCCCAATCTAGTCCATGTCTTGTTTTTAGTAATGATCAATTGCGAAAACAAGTACATACTACAGCCATTGTAGTTAAGCAAACAAAAAGCTTTCAGCACAAGAGTCCACTTTACATCAGCCCTTCACTTAAAGAATCATTTTGCAGCTAACAACTTGAAACTTCCAGATGATCTCTCCGCTGCAGTTCTTCCTCCCCAGCTTCTACCCTGGGTCCTCTACTTGAGCTAGGTTCTCAACAAGCTCACTCCTAGCCGTTCTATCGCTTACCTTATCCATGTCCTCTCTTTATTCCACATCGCCATCACTAATGATCTTCTGAATGTGTTTTTGGGTCTCCCTCCCTTTTGTTTCCGCCAGCTTGATATTGACTACGTCATTCCTCGATTGCGGATTGATCTAAAAGAAAAAGGAATCTAGCACCATATGCCCAATAATCCCTCTCCCCCCAATGTATATAAAAGGGGCTATTTACTTATTAACCTTGTTTCTATTTTGGGTGTTACAGTGAAGGGAAGTTCTTGGTATTCTATTATCAGCATTTCTCAATGCATGTCCTATCCATCGCCAGAATCTGTTCCTTACATCTGGATTCCGTGGGATCTGTATTGTTGTTCCCCTAACCTCCACATTAACGATTCTGTTTTAGTTCTTCTAATTCGCTAAGACACCAGTTAATTCAATGTTTGTTGTTTATTAGTAGATGTTTTAGCCGTGTTTTCATGTTTCTGCTCCATTCAGCGATACTAATTTAACGTTAGAGTTGACTTGAGGGAGTCTCTGTGGTGAAGTGGTCAAACCGTCTGCCTCGGGCTCCGAAGGTCATGGATTCGATTCGCGTCCTTCGGTTCACGGGTGCATTTTTTCGGAGACTCCTGAGGGTCGTCGCTGGAGCTACGGAATTTTTTGCTTTGTGCGATGCTTTCCTCGCCGCCAAAAGAGACTGAGCCATATGGGATAAAATCCCGGTGCAATGAAGTCGACCCTGTCGACTTTTAAGCGACTTTTCTTTAGAATTGAATCACCACTGGAATGGCAACATACTAAACAATTCGTGGATAGAGACGAAGAAAACTAGAAACATGTTCAGGACAGTTAGCCACTGCGCTGCTTTCATGGGTTTTAATGTGGATGGGAAACAGTTGCCCTCCAGATATAAATTACAATGTGGAATGTAGCTTGACAGCCATACTTATCATCCGCGTAAATGTGTAATCGCACGAACAGTTGCTCTGTGACAAGATAGCGCTGACAAAGCAGCAGAGCTGAACTTATATCTTAAGCAACCAAACTGTATACTGTATACGGGCAGTTAGACCATTGCCTTCTTCATCCGACAGCTTCTGCATCTTGTCTTGTTCCAGACGTGTGGTGTTTGTTACCTTTCCTCTGGAGTAAACTAGGCAGGTCGAGAGAGGGATCATGCTGCTTGTGCAACACATGGCCTCAAATTCAGCCCAGTCTGTGTGCTATGGAGAGGTATAACTTTATTTTACAAACTTTTCTCTATCAAGGTGCCAGTCACTTCATCTCTGTTTATATCTGTAATATGTGAAGCCAGCTTGCTACGTTCACTACTATTAAACTGAGATCAACATCGCTACCATCATCATCATCAGTATACCTAAGATCATCAACTCTGTTGTCATCAGTGTCATGGGTCGTATCGTGTCTTGGGTCGAACGTTGGGGCCTAACTCGGGTGTATGCTTGCTTGCTTGTGTTCGCTGGCTGTGAACTCCAGCGTAAAGTCCTGTATGTCGGATGAATACATCCTGTTGTCCAACATCAATGTGATGTCATACAGGACCTGAGGTTTGCGTGAGTATCCGTTGTCCCATGACTGGCTTATTGGTGTGCAAACTGGTGGTTCCTCGCCATGCAGGCAGATACCCTCCGGCTTCGGAGGAATCATCGATCCTACTGATGTTAGCCCTTCAGGGACCTGTTGCCCAGGACGCACGGCGTGGACGTGTCAGCAGGTCTTGGCCAGTATAGATCCCAGCCCTGGTGCCTTGGAAACACCTCTCCATCCCACTCGGGTGTATAATGAGTTAGCTGTGGATCCCAAAGATAACTACTCGTAGTGGTCATGATGATCACTTGTGGTTACCACCACTTTAAGATGTCCGAAGTTACCTGTTGACATTGGCATGGTACATATTTCCTTGCTGAGTGTCGGTGGCCTAAGTCGATTGCCTTTTATCAATGGACTTATTTCTATGGTGGTCAAGTGGTTGGATGAGCTACAATAGTATATTATAACCACATTTACATGTCATTAAGTAAGGGGCTGGCTAGAATATTATGATTGAACTCTTTCAGTCTCCCATAATATACATTACAAACCATGAAGTGACACACTTACTATAAACACCGAACCAAAGCGTCGAACAAGTTCATGTCGTAATCTTCCCTTATATACATCACAATAATCCACAACAGCAGATTTCCAATTTAAACTCCACCAGCAAATCCCAGGCATTTTCTCATAGCCATGTGCTAGATTTATTGAAGAAGCTCATCATGTAGCAGCTCCGTTGCAGAACGCCGCTTTCATCACGGCAAGCTGGAAAGTCTTTTGCTCTCTTGCCATCTCTTCTACTTCATGCTTCCTCATGCCCAAGGAGTATATAATGCACATGTCCGTCTTTCCGCTCGTTGACCCATGTCTCTTTATCCATAAGCATGTCTACAATTAATGTTGTTGTTTTTTTTTTCCCTTTCAAAGCCACAGTGACGCAGATATAACATAGTAGTTTACAAGTTTGCATATCCTTTACAACGACGTAGCAGTCAACTCTAGCATTTCTTTCTTCTTCTTCTTTATTTATTTTTTTTTTTTTTTTGCTGTTACTCCTGGGCAAGTTTACGTTCAGTAGTTTGCGATTGCTTTCTTAACGACCGGCACGCATACCATTTTTTAGAAACCAACGTAAGGCTGTCTGCTTACAAATTTCCCGCAACTGTGTTTCGAATGCAGTATGCGGGATTACAAATGTAATTCGTAATCCTCTCACCACAAAGCCGGTTAACAAATTAAATATACGAATAAGACTACAAAAAGACTAGATGAGCTTTTATAACACAAGGAAACGTGTCGACTTCAAATGAAATTAAACTTGGTACAATACTTAGAATATTGAATTCTAACTTTACATCAGTACTGCTGTGTGGATCAGAAACATAGAAAACAGCCAAAACGATTACAAATAAATTACAAATATTAACTAAATGGAAGCCGGTCTCCCTGGCGAAGGTGTTAAGAACGCTGTTCGTAATCCCGTATACCCACGTATGAAACACAGCTGCGCGAGATTCGGCAGCGTATCACGTCACGGTGGTTTCTTACGGAAACGTATATGAGCCGGTCGTTCAGAAAGCAATGGCAAACTACTGAACGTAAAACTTGCCAGGACGTCAACAGCAGTTGAAAATGCTGGTGTTGACTGCAATGTTCTATAAATTAAATATGAAACACAACACAAAATACAAAACTAAAACTAAATGTAGCCTGTGCAAAACAGAATGTATGAAATGGTAAAACAAATTCACCAATGTGGAGCTCATGGAGAGAACTAGTTAAATACCAGTTAACCATGAGCTGAAGAAAAGACACTGCTGAATACGCCACATATGAGAAATCCCGAGAATAGTATAATTAGAAAGGCTTTAGTCTGGAGCACACAGGACAAAAGAAATAAAGGAAGATCTAACAACTAACGGAGAAGAGAAGTAGAAACAGAAATATACAATTTGGGAAGGTCATAGACAGAGCTGCAAAGGATAGCCAAAGATAGGGAAGCCAAGGGATAGCCAAAGATAGGGAAGCCAAAGGATAGCTAAAGATAGGGAAGCCAAGGGATAGCTAAAGATAGGGAAGCCAAGGGATAGCCAAAGATAGGGAAGCCAAGGGATAGCCAAAGATAGGGAAGCCAAGGGATAGCCAAAGATAGGGAAGCCAAGGGATAGCCAAAGATAGGGAAGCCAAGGGATAGCCAAAGATAGGGAAGCCAAGGGATAGCCAAAGATAGGGAAGCCAAGGGATAGCCAAAGATAGGGAAGCCAAGGGATAGCCAAGGATAGGGAAGCCAAGGGATAGCCAAAGATAGGGAAGCCAAGAGATAGCCAAAGATAGGGAAGCCAAGGGATAGCCAAAGATAGGGAAGTCAAGGGATAGACAGAGATAGGGAAGCCAAGGGATAGCCAAAGATAGGGAAGCCAAGGGATAGCCAAAGATAGGGAAGCCAAGGGATAGCTAAAGATAGGGAAGCCAAGGGATAGCCAAAGATAGGGAAACCAAGGGATAGCCAAAGATAGGGAAGCCAAGGGATAGCCAAAGATAGGGAAGCCAAAGGATAGCCAAAGATAGGGAAGCCAAGGGATAGCCAAAGATAGGGAAGCCAAGGGATAGCTAAAGATAGGGAAGCCAAGGGATAGCCAAAGATAGGGAAGCCAAGGGATAGCCAAAGATAGGGAAGCCAAGGGATAGCCAAAGATAGGGAAGCCAAGGGATAGCCAAAGATAGGGAAGCCAAGGGATAGCCAAAGATAGGGAAGCCAAGGGATAGCCAAAGATAGGGAAGCCAAGGGATAGCTAAAGATAGGGAAGCCAAGGGATAGCCAAAGATAGGAAGCCAAGGGATAGCTAAAGATAGGGAAGTCAAGGGATAGCCAAAGATAGGGAAGTCAAGGGATAGCCAAAGATAGGGAAGCCAAGGGATAGCTAAAGATAGGGAAGCCAAGGGATAGCCAAAGATATGGAAGCCAAGGGATAGCCAAAGATAGGGAAGCCAAGGGATAGCTAAAGATAGGGAAGCCAAGGGATAGCTAAAGATAGGGAAGCCAAGGGATAGCCAAAGATAGGGAAGCCAAGGGATAGCCAATGATAGGGAAGCCAAGGGATAGCCAAAGATAGGGAAGCCAAGGGATAGCCAAAGATAGGGAAGCCAAGGGATAGACAGAGATAGGGAAGCCAAGGGATAGACAAAGATAGGGAAGCCAAGGGATAGCCAAAGATAGGGAAGCCAAGGGATAGCCAAAGATAGGGAAGCCAAGGGATAGCCAAAGATAGGGAAGCCAAGGGATAGCCAAAGATAGGGAAGACAAGGGATAGCTAAAGATAGGGAAGCCAAGGGATAGCTAAAGATAGGGAAGCCAAGGGATAGCCAAAGATAGGGAAGCCATGGGATAGCCAAACATAGGGAAGCCAAGGGATAGCCAAAGATAGGGAAGACAAGGGATAGCTAAAGATAGGGAAGTCAAGGGATAGCCAAAGATAGGGAAGACAAGGGATAGCTAAAGATAGGGAAGTCAAGGGATAGCCAAAGATAGGGAAGCCAAGGGATAGCCAAAGATAGGGAAGCCAAGGGAGGGAAGACAAGGGATAGCTAAAGATAGGGAAGTCAAGGGATAGCCAAAGATAGGGAAGCCAAGGGATCGCCAAAGATAGGGACGCCAAGGGATAGCTAAAGATAGGGAAGCCAAGGGATAGCCAAAGATAGGAAAGCCAAGGGATAGCTAAAGATAGGGAAGCCAAGGGATAGCCAAAGATAGGGAAGCTAAGGGATAGCCAAAGATAGGGAGGCCAAGGGATAGCTAAAGATAGGGAAGCCAAGGGATAGCCAAAGATAGGGAAGCCAAGGGATAGCTAAAGATAGGGAAGCCAAGGGATAGCCAAAGATAGGGAAGCCAAGGGATAGCTAAAGATAGGGAAGCCAAGGGATAGCTAAAGATAGGGAAGCCAAGGGATAGCCAAGGATAGGGAAGCCAAGGGATAGCCAAAGATAGGGAAGCCAAGGGATAGCCAAGGATAGGGAAGCCAAGGGATAGCCAAAGATAGGGAAGCTTGGCGTGAGTTGGCTGAGGACCTCTGCGCCTGTGGGGGGGGGGGTGGGGGGGGGGGGGTGGGGGGGGGCTGGGGGATCAGAAAGAGAAAGAATTTCAGAAGAAAAAGAGAAAGATTTTCAGTGTGCGAAACAATTATACTGTTTATAAGCCCTGATTTCCTCTTCGATGTTCTCTTTACTTCGGCATTCAGATCTTTGTAGAATGTCGGTATTTTTCTTCTTCTTGGTCCACGACATTCTAATAACTTACCTTTAAACCTCTTCACGGAAAATGCATTTGTTTGTTAGAAATGTTCTATTAATAACACAATTTCATCATTATTGTCAGGTTGCCATCTTATTCTGGTCATTGTATAAACACAGCATCCTCGTCAAATCCATACTGGAGAGAGTTGAGTTGAGCTAAGAACCGACATCACTGCACTCATGACATTCCCATGCACGCTCCATTCCCTCGTTCAACAGCCGGCGAAAGGTCCACCAGCAAACTTGAGTCACACAATATTGCTAACAGGAAGATTGTTTTCTTTTGTTCACTCTCTTTGAACTCAAGCGTAGTCCATAAAGGCGCTACTACTTCTAGTGCAATGATTTGTGTGTGTGGATTAGCTCTTCCTATTACCAGTGTCCCTCGCCATCAGATGAACCCATTCCGACTTCAAAGATCAACAGGAAGATGTAATCAATGTCGGAGAGCGCAACCAAGGCGAACATATTGTAGATAAAATAGATAATATCAATGTCGGAGAGGCAACTAAACCGAGAATGTTGTAGATAAATTAGATTGCATCAATGTCGGAGAGGCAACCAACGCGATAATGTTGTAGATAAATTAGATTATATCAGTGTCGGAGAGTGCAACCAAAGCGAAAATGTTGTAGATAAATTAGATTATATCAATGTCGGAGAGGCAACTAAAGCGAGAATGTTGTAGATAAATTAGATTGTATCGGCGTCGGATAATGCAACCAACGCGAAAACGCTGGAGATGAATTAGATTATATCAATGTCAAAGTGTACATCCATAGGGAGAATGTTGTAGAAGCACTCAAACCAAACTTCTGCATTGGAGAGGCCATCTGACAGATTGAATAATATTTTTGTATGAGTGTTAATTGTAGAGATAGTTTAATCCTAAAGGTGTTAACTGTTTCGTCCTAACCTAATGTGTATGTTAATCGCTGTATTGTATATAGTTCGAACTTACTAACTTCTAAAAATTTCAGGAACCAAACTACGGCCTTACATAATAACTCCCTGTACTTTTCTCAGCAAACCTGTGGAATACCACCTGACAGCACGATGACACATCCTACCTCACCTTTCTCATGCGCCGCATAATTAACTCAGTGATTGTGCTTGAATTGTTAACAGCAAAAGGTTCTCTAACGTACATCCATTTAAGCGTGTCAAAAGTGCATATTTCCCTGTTCTTCTTCTCTTTCTAAGCGCATGACCAGCTATTATTGACACTGTTATAACTGATTAGAAACATGACAGATAAATTACTTTCCAAATGGGATATTATAAGCATAATCGAAAGGACATAAAGCCGCTTTCGAAGGAACATTACTCAGCAAACAATACAAACAATACGGAATATGATCAAATATTGCTTTACACAAAATACAATAAAGACATTTACATGTAGAAAAGTGCGTGCAAAGCACAATGTTTTCGTTGCTTTCCGCTCCGATATGTATGGGAGATTATCTTGCTATAATTTAGTAGTGATACAAATGTACGTGACAGCCCCGGCGGCTGTGGTTAGCACGCTATCTTACCTGTTCTGTTTTTATGTGTTCAAATTTCCTTCTAGGCGGAGATGTTTTAACTAATGGATTCTAAGCTAAGGTCTACCCAGCCTGAAATAAGTACCAGGAAATTGTCTGGAGAGTAGAAGAGACGTCGTCATATTGATTAGCATCACCGTTGATTGGTCTACATATGTGAGGCAGGCACCATATGCTTAATTTGCCTCATGGCATGAAAAACTGGTCTTTTACTTTACTTATTTACACATGTGAACTAAGCACCATACATATTTGATTGTGTATAAACATTGGACTACTTCCCTGTGATAAAATACACCATTATACGTAATAAGTCCGTCCGTCCGTCCGTCCGTCCGTCCGTCCGTCCGTCCGTCCTCTACTAACTCTAGTACCTTGCGGGTGTTGGACAGGGGGTCTTGAGCCTGGAAGAATTAAGGTCACCTGACGAACTGTGCACGTTAGGCCAGCCGCGCCAGTCTATGTTATTACATTAGCATGATCGGAAAGGTCGAGGCAATTTCCATCCGTGGACAGTTCACTGAATCACTGCGGAGGTTTGTTGAACGTCCCCTTCATCTTCGTTCCGGGACATGCGGGAGTTGAGGGGAATGAACGAGCTGATAAACCTGCTGGCTCTGCATCTTCCGCAGATGGCCAGGCCATGGATGGTGCCGATGTTATCAATTCTCGTAGAGAGATGTCGAGACTTTAAAGTCAGGGAATCCATGTCATTGTCCAGAATTGAAAGACTCGGGAGTAAGAATTGGTACGGCCAGAGAAGAGAGGCGCATCGGGAGAACGCGCGGCTTCGTGAACAAACACAAAACTGGAACTATTAGCCTTCGGATGCTGATGCATATGCTGGAGGAAGCTCTGAGCACCTATGGATTTGTCCGGAGTGCAATGATAATACCCAACAGGTAACTAAATAACTAACCAATTAACTAACTAACTAACTAACTAGGTAGTTAGCTAGCTAGCTACCTAGCTAACTAACTAGTAACTAGCTAACTAATTAGTAAGCTAGCTAATAAAGTACTAACTAGTTAGCTAATTAGCTAACTGAATAACTAACTAATATAGGACATCACAAATTAGCAAGCGTGCAAGAGGAAGACAACGTCACAGCCGGAGGTGGACAGGATCCAGAGATGGATGGGGAGACGCTTGTGTGAAATGATCTTTGAAGGCACTCGACAGAGGGTGCCGGAGACTCATTACAGTCGACGCTCAATGCGGATGTTGGCGCATGATGATAATGTTGTTGATAATACTGTCATAAACTGTCATTTACTGCCAATATAGTACCTTGCGGTGTATCGCAAGGGGTCCCTGAACCTAAGGAATTAAGGCCGCCTGGCTAGTGCAGTCGCCGCGAACTGTGCAGGTTAGAGTTTTCTTTTTACCCCCCGACAGGAAAAAATAAAAACTCCACACCTTACTGAGGATGTTGAATATTTGAAACTTTCGTATGCATGATTATATGTCTGCCCGTGTTTTGTAACTCAATTTTGTTTCGACAATTTAAAATTACGTTATCAAATGTAACATAAATCAACCCTTATACACAATCAAAACTGTTTGGTCCTTAGTCATATCTGTAAGTAAGTGAAGTAAAGGACCTCCTTTTCGCGCCACGAGGGAAAATAAGTATATGGTGCTGCCCTCATATCTTTAGACCAATCGACCCTCGATGAGTAAGGAGGTCAATTTCATGCTGTCGCCTCCACTTTCCATAATATTTGCTGGTACTCATTTTGGGCTGGCTGGTCCTTAGAACACGGATACATGTTTTTAAAAATCCCTGATTTAAGAGAGATTCGAAAACAAGACTTATATACCAGCAGGCAAGCATGCTAGCCACTGTGCCACCGTTTAGTTAACAGTTTAGTTAATATCGATAATATCAAGATGACCTCCCATACATATCAGAGAGGAAAGCAATGAAACATTGTTCAATTTTCTACTTTTCCCCAAAACACTATTACTTTTTTTTTTTTAAAAAATTTCCCCAACCAAGGGGGAATTTTTTGGTTT
>JACEFZ010009713.1:242500-305964 GCA_014155875.1 Cepaea nemoralis | reverse complement strand
CCCCCCCCCCCCCCCCCCCCCCCCCCCCCCCCCACCCCCCCCCCCCCCCCCCCCCCCCCAACTATACATTATTTTTAATATTCAAAAATTGAAATGTTCACTAAAGAAACTTGAATGATAGGTGTTAGGAAGAAATCACTAGGTAAATATTGAGCAAACACAGTAAGTAAATTTTCAAAACATATAATGGAGAACTGAAATTCAAGTACAAAATAATTTTAATGAAAGATTTATCTATATTATTTTAATTATTTATTATTTAAATTTAGTGAGATCCTTGCGCTTGATGCTTGCTGCAAAGAGATCTTATGCCAGGTTCCAATTTAGTTAACTTCAGTCTCAAGTCTCCCCGTTTTGTTATATTCAGCCGATTTCTTCCATTTTCGAATTGCCCCCCTTAACAATCGAATTGCCCCCCTGTGGGGCGTGGGCACCACGTTGGGAAACACTGCTCTAGACCATGATAGTCTATCTGTTCTTCTACATTAATCACATTCTCACAGAGGGCCTTCACCACATCTGCCTTATCATGATCAAGTTCGCTCGTCTATGATTTTAAGAATTGAGGACATATTCTATCCCATTAGTAAAAAGTAAAATAAAGGACACTTTTCATACCTTGAAGCGAATTGGGTTCATGGTGCTAGCCCCATATTTGTTTACAACATTTGGCATTTAGTGGATAATTTGGTCAGTCACCAAAAAAAAACATGAACATTACAGAGACAATTGAATGTGTGATGCAGGCATTCTGTCCCTTCTTTACTTCCCAGAAAATTTGGTGCCCATTTAAGTCCGAGTCGAGCTTGTGGTAGCATGAGTGTTTTGGCGATGTAAAGAGTGCCTACTCAATATGTGATGTCGTTTTCTGGGATGTCGGGCTATCCTGAGTTATTCATTCCGAAGACTGGCACAGTTTCTCAACATGTCACTCTACCACATACTGATATTGGAAAAGTAATATGGTGGTTTCTCCTGGCTTCTGCATCTGCATTATTTATTGAAATAGAATATTTTATGTCTTGTTTATTATGGTATCTCTATTATTGCTGATGAGTGCTGGGATAGTTCTTTCAGGACTGAGGAATACAGGCCACTTGCCAAAGCAGTTGCCGTGTTGTGTGCAGGCTAAGAATTCTAAGATAAATAACTCAAACCTTGCAGAGGTTTCTTTTCTTCTTGTTCGTTTGTGTACAGTGAGAGTCAAACGTCCTACGAAACCCCTGGGAAGGTTAACCCGGTCAACAAATTCCTGCAGAAGTTGGATGTGTTGGGCCTAACGGCGCAAGAATGCAGCTCTGTTGTAAACAGGCACAACGCAATCACATCCGAAAAAAAAACTCTGGATGAACGCAGAAGAAGAAGTTTGTTTGTCTGAAATGTTTGTTTTGGATGGAATTGCATTGTACCTGTTTACAGCAGAGTTGTGATATTTGCTTCTTTCAGCCAACACATCCGACTTCTTAAGGCATTTGTTGACTTAGTTAACCTTCCCGGTTGCAGGGGTTTGAGTACATGTATGTAGTGTGGGCATTCTGACCCCTCTGACACCCATTCCCCTAAAATGTGATATTTGATGCATTGGTTTATTGGTTGGTTGGTTTAGTGAAACATCTAGAGGACTGAGTGTTAACTTTCAGTCCAATGCTTTAACGTTCAGGTCATTTTATCCCTGGAAACGGCTTGCGGCTATTGGTGGTTAGTGTAGAGATTCCTCTCAAACCAGTACCAAAGTACCATTTCCACAGGGACTATGTTATAAAGCTCTCCTTTCCCTCTCCAAGACGAGGTACTAGCCAGGTGTGACAGTCCGGTACTGGAGCTCACATCTGCAGAGAGACATATTGCGATGTGACCAGGTCAGGGTTCAGCACAGCTGGTTTGGACCGGCTGGGACTAGCCCAAGGTCATGTTGCTGCATATGTTTGAGGTATTTCATTGTCAACTGACTCCAATCCAAACCCCAGAAAGAAAGCGAATAATATAAAAACAGCGGCAGACAACAAATCACATACTCCAAGACTGACCAAAATACGACATATCTAGGTAAACCTTCTGGCCTAGAGAAACAACAGTTGAAGATAAACTCTATGAACCATTGAGTGAACTAACAAGGACAGTAACATTCATACAAGAGACACCATTGCAGATATAGACAAATTTCAAATGAAAGAAGAAGAATAAACAACTCAAATTGTATGCCTTATTATTGTGTTTATTAACTGTTGCATATAAATGGAACATACATTAAAGAAATGTCTACAACTTTCAGGGCAGGACAGGCGAGATCAAGCATTTGTATCGCAGCTTTGCGTTCCTCAACTCTCGCCTCATGACAGAAAATGGTGGATACTTTGTATGCAGGACGCGACATTTGACCCTAGCTGGTGGAGGAAAGGTTGGGGTGTTTTTCTTTGTTTTATGTGACACACACACACAATGACCATTTACATAGCTGATGTTTTTGAAAAGTATTCGTTGATTTCATTATCTTTAGAGCTTTTGGGATGTAGTCTATCTCTGGATGTATAGAGTGAGCTGGACACCCAAACAGATCAAATGAACAAAATTTATAAAGACATTGGGAGAAAACAAGTGGAAGGATCTAGAAACATGCAGGTTGTTGTCTGAAGTCAGTTCACAAGTGCCAAAGGACAATGTAGGTCAGCATGGCCAAATGGATAAGAGCACTTGTTCTAATGCTGAGATAGCGGGTTCATCCCCTACACCGGTCAGTTGGACTAAAATGTTGACTTCTCATCCTTGACTTGGGGACGTAAATTACATGTGCCTCTGAAGTCGAATTGGGTTCCCCTGATGGTGAGGGACACTGGTAATAGGGAAAACTAATCCACATGCAGAATTAAGTCTCTCTCTCTCTCTCTCTCTCTTCTTCTCTCTCTCTCTCTCATCCTCTTCTCCTCTCTCGTCTCTCTCTCTCTCTCTTCTCCTCTCTCTCCTCTCTCTCTCTCTCTCTCTCTCTCTCTCTCTCCTCTCTCTCCTCTCTCTCTCTCTCTTATCCATATATATATATATATATATATATATATATATATACGAGGTTAAGTTAATAAGTAAGTCACAAATGGCTGTAGAAAAATAACTAAATATGATAACAACTTGAAACCAGTTTATTTTTATACATTACATAGTCCCTTTATTTCTCTACATAATTTCCACCAACATTGATGTGTTTATTCCATTGTTTTATCAGTCCTTCCAAACCGGCTGCATTTTACTGCGTCTAAGTCTAGGGTAGTTCCCAAAACAGGAACTGGCAAGGGGTCTGTGATATGATAGGGCCATGAGATTATCACATCTTGTAGGCCTGAATACAGGGAGGTCGCTGTCTTTCCCTCTGTTGGTGGAATGGTGAATGCGGGGATCGAACCCATATCTGCAAAACATCATCAGCATAGCTCCTTCTCAGCCGCCTTGACAGTCTAGAAAAGGTAATTATGGAGGGAAGTGTATCAGGTAGGTCGAGATGAGGAAGATGACAGCATAGATGGATAAAGGGATGTGGTAACATTCTTTTTGTATTGTTAAAATGATGCATACTTTATTATTTTCTGCACTTTTTTATATCGTACAAACAATTGCTTATTCTGTTGTTTACATCACAGCAAACCGCTACATCATTCACGGGAGGATTTGCTCCGATGTCTCCCCGAATCTCCAGCCCAGCGCACCCCAGTGGTGGAGGTGCCGACAGGGGAAGAGGACGTGGTGGAGCTGGAAGAGGTGGTCTGACTCGCAGAGATAGAGAGATCATAGGACAGACAGTGCGCATTGTGCGCGGGCCGTTCAAGGGTAAGTGAGACACACACACTACTGGCACCTAGCTGCCTTTCTGGACAGATGACAGTTTGTGACATTGTACTTCAAAAGAAAGGCATAATAATTACAACCAATGGCAGTAGCGAGACTGAGACCAGTTAAGACCAGGGATGGAGTTATACCTAGCCACTTTAGTAATATTTTCTAAATTGCTTTTTAAGCATATAACCTGCATAGTTGGATACCTCTTGAAAAAACGAATCCAACGGTACCTTATTCAAGTCTGTAGGTCATTTTTAAGCTGAGATATTAAAGTTTGTGTGTCAGTTTATCATTTAAAAGGAACATATAGAAGAAAACGGTTTTGACCTTTTCACTTTTTGTGACCCTACCTACACACGCACACAACTGTTGGTTACACTGTCGTCAAGGAGATTAACACTGCTGATAACTCTGCCAGTTTATATATATATATATATATACATGGACACAAATATATACATCTCAACGTCATGATGTGATGACGTCAGGTGCAGCACATCTTGTCAACAACGTTAGGCTGCTGGCATAGATGCATTTTGACCCAAAAAAAGTCCCGTTAGAAAGATGCAAAATTATCAGTGATGTGGTCCATGTAGAGTGATACAAATTTACACATAGATGTTATAATGGGTGTTGAATGCAAACATGCAATCATTGGCATTGCAATTGCTATGACTATTCCATAACAATATTAAATGTTCATAGTTGGATGACAACTGCCATTGAAATACCACAATATACAGCATGCCATGTTTATAATTTGTTTGATATGGGATTGCCAACTCTAATAGTCGAAAACTACATAATCATAAGTAAAAATGGATGATAAAGTTAAAAAAACATACTAGAGCAATGCACAAAGTCTAGTTAAAACAGAATTGACGGGTGTACTTATGTCTTATAAAATCAGTTTGTACTTCTGTCCAGGACACGGATTTGAGAAGACGAGAGGTATAGATTCGTAGCTCATGGAGGGAAACATAATACCCAGTAATCGGTCTCTGTTTTAGTGTGATCTTGAAATAATCGAGGAATTTAACGTCGCCAGTATCCTATACATCCTTAAATCGGAGACATAAAAACAAGAAAACAAAAATTAACACAAAGACATCTCCGGTAAAATGCGGCAAAATTAAAACGTAGTGCCTAGTTATACCTTTCCATAGCATAAAGCCTGGGCTGAATTGTAGAGACCATGTGTTATCCATGTGGCATGATCCCTCTCTCTGCCTGTCTAGTTTACTCCAGAGGAAAGGTAACACCAATACATCTGGAACAAGGCAAGTTTCAGAAGCTGCCTGATCAAAGCCAAAGCAATGCTCTAACTGTCCGCAAGTCAGAGCTTTAATCCTAGACCAGTTGCCAACCAAGGCTTAGGACCTAGTCTGCATTTCCTTGTTTGTACCATTCCAATTGCGTTCCTCCGCCTGCAGCCATTGGCACAATGTGTGGTGTCGGATTTGGTGAGCACCACCCAACATTTGGCGCTAACAGAAAGCATTTGGTCACGCTCAGTCATATCTGACTAAGACCTGACTGACTGACTGACATGCGCGCGCACGCACGCACACACACACATGCACACAAAAAGGGGGTTTAATGACAAGAGATCGATTTCATTGCACCTGGTGTTATTCCATATGGCTTCATCTCTTTTTGTAGAGAAGCCTACATAAAGCGTCGCACAGAGCACAAACTCCGTAGCTCCAGTGATGACTCCCTGGAGTCTTCGAGAGAATTGCATTCGTGAACCAAATGATGCAGTTCAGAAATGAACCTTGACCTTCAGAGTGCTAGGCAGCTGCCCATTTATGAAGCCATTTTGTTCTATTTGTGTGTGTGCTTTGTCATTCATGTTCTGTCTGCCTCCCCCCACAACCCTCTGCCTCCCTCCCCCCACAACCCTCTTGTCTCCCTCCCTCTCTCTCTCCTTCCTCATGCTCTCTCTCTAACTCTCTCTCTCTCTCTGGGCATGCACACATGGGCGTCTGTCTGTCTGTCTGTCTGTCTATTTCTCTGTCTGACTTTCTTTGTGTGAGTCTGTTTATGCCTGTCTGTCTCTGAAAGAGAGATGAATGAATGTTGTAGTATACAACATTTATATGTGATAAAACTAACTTTGATCACAGGTTATATTGGCATTGTCAAGGACGCCACAGAGAGCACTGCCCGTATAGAACTGCACTCCAGTTGCAAGACCATCTCTGTTGACCGCACTCACTTGAACAACCTCACGTATGTCATGCAAAAATCTTACTATTTGATAAATTGCATAAACAGATCTTATAATGTGATAGGAGATGCAAATGTCAGTATGTTTTGTGGTAGTTGGCACACTTGATGATAAAATTAACCGTGAAGAATCTTCGTGCAAAAAATACCATCTACCAGTGACATCCTCAGTGAGTGTAGAAACCAGTTGTTACTGTAGACAATATTTTCTTTTCATATTACTTTGTACAATATGAATGTTGGCAGCAACTCAATCATTTGGGAGGAAGACTTTATAATGATTGACAGCAGCTCATTCATTTGGAGGGAAGTCCTTATAATGATTGACAGCAGCTAATTCATTTGGAAGGAAGTCCTTATAATGATTGATAGCAGCTAATTCATTTGGAAGGAAGACCTTATAATGACTGACAGTAGCTAATTCATTTGGAAGGAAGACCAGTCTGTAACCTCCCACGGAAAGTGACGTTTTGTAACTCTACATTCTCATGGTTACCAATATGGTAGAATTAAAAAGCTTTTGCTGTGATCATGAGATTTAAATATGTTTTATGTGAGTTTTCTTTGGAGATAAAGACAGCTGGCGTGATACCAGCCACATCAGCCACCGAGTGCCGGTTGGTCTATACAAATATGAGTCTAGCCCCACATGACCACAGCATTCATGTGTGTGTTAAAGGAATATTAACTGTTGCAAAGGAATATTAACTGTGTAGCGAATAAATATTAACTGTGTAGCAAATAAATATTAACTGTGTAGCAAATAAATATTAACTTTGTAGCATAAGGATTATTTGTAATAAATAAATATTAACAGCATAGCATGAGAACATTAACAATGTAGCAAAGGAATATTAACTATGTCGTGAAGGAATATTAACTGTGTAGCAAAGGAATATTAACTGTGTAGCAGAGGAATATTAACTGTGTAGCAAAGGAATATTAACCATGAAGCAAAGGTATATTAACTATGTAGCAGTGGAATATTAGCTTTGTAGCAAAGGAATATTAACTATAGCAAAGGAATATTAACAGTGTTGCAAATAAATATTAACAGCGCAGCAAGAGAATATTAACTATGTAGCAAAGGAATATTAGCTGTGTAGCAAAGGAATATTAACAGTGTAGCAAAGGTATATTAACTGTAGCAAAGTATATTAACTGTAGCAAAGTATATTAACAGTGTAGCAAAGGTATATTAACTTTAGCAAAGGTATATTAACTGTGTAGCAAAGGTATATTAACAATGTAGCAAAGGTATATTAACAATGTAGCAAATAAATATTAACAGCATAGCATGAGAACATTAACAATGTAGCAAAGGTATATTAACTGTGTAACAAAGGTATATTAACTGTAGCAAAGGTATATTAACTGTAGCAAAGGTATATTAACAATGTAGCAAAGGAATAGTAATAATGTACCATTGTATATTTTCTCTCATCTAGAGGAGTAAAACCTTCAGGCGGCCAGGAATCAACATATGGACCTCGTACTCCAAGCTATGGTGGGCATACACCCATGTACAGCTCAAGGACTCCGCTGCACGATGAGTCGCGTACACCACATTACGGAGACATGACTCCGTCACATGAGTCGGGAGGAAGAACTCCACTAGGTGGAGGCAGCAGTGTTTGGGATCCTTCCAATGCCAACACCCCATCCAGGTGAAGATGTGTTTTGTTTTCAGTCACTCATGTGCCATCTTCATAATCAAAGTTGGCTGCAGTGGACTCTAACATATTATGTCTCCTGATTTTGCAGATTGCTTTTATCCATCTCTTGATATCTTTCCACTTGCTGTGTCTTTCCACTTGCTGTGTCAATCTCCTATATTTAACTTTTCACACCAGTATGGATTTTATAAGAGGGAAATGTCATTGACTTAAAAGATATAAGCATTTCTTCTTTCTTTTCCTGTATTCACTATAGGCCCTCAGCTGACTTGCACCAAGCCATCTTGTCTATGTCCTGCAGCTCACTCCATTCTTCTTGTGCCCTTTATTCCCAATTGAGACATAGACATTCAGCCAACTGATTATAAGCTGTCCTGTCTTTTGTTATATCCTTCGGCTTTCTCCATGTCCTCACTTATAAATCATCTTTTGCTGTATCCTTAGCTTCCACCATGTTCATCTCATCTCATCTCTTATCATGTTCCTCTTGTACCTTTGCGGTGTCGAGGTGAAGTATAAACATCGTGAGAGTGCCCGATTATGGGCTTCATGTATCGATATTCCCATGAACTCCGCTATTCCCTCCATCCAATGTTTACGTGGTCGGCCTCTTCCTCTGTTTCCATCTGGTTTGTACATCATTGCTTGTTGTTGTATACTGTTAGTTGGTAACCTGCTTGCATGGCCAAACCATTTGACTTGCTGCTTTCTAATAAAATCTAGTGCAGCTATAACCCCTACTTTAGTCCTGCTTTCTTCATTTCTGATCTTATTCTTCTTCATACATTGAGTATTCTTCTCAGGAATCTCAATTTCTGTTGTTGTGATTTTTCTTTTCTCTTTTTCTGTCATTTTTCAGGTTTGGCATTGGTAGCATAGAGTTGGTAGGAAGATTGTGTTGTAAAGTGCTTTCTTCGTAACTATTGATACATGTTTGTTCTTTAGTATTGGTGCCATTTGTCCAATGAAAGATAAAGGGTAAAAAAAAGAGGAGGAAGAAACTGTATGATATGGTCATGGATAATTGGTAAACAGGCAAAAAAATCCCCAGAAGCCTTAGAGATAAGGTCTTAGAGAAGAATGCAAAAAATTAATAGGACAGACAAAATGAGCAATCTGGACATTTTGAGGGAAGCTAGGTCACAAAGACAACTTATGACAAACATCAGAAACAAGCAGTTATTATTCTTTGGTCACATTATGAGAAGACAAAAACTGGAACTTGTTGTGACAACCGGAAAGATTTGTGGAAAGAGAGCGTCAGAAAATTCTTGACAGTCTTGTGTCATATCAAGGAAGGGAATCAACACCTGAATTGATCCATGTCGTTGATCAAAATTTGTGGAGGGGCATGATTGCCCACACCAGCTGACAAGGCACTGGATAATGATGATGATGAGGATATTCGTGGACGAACATTATTTAATCTTCAATGTGTTTCTTTGTCTGTTTTAGGACCAATGATTTTGACTACAATTATGATGATTCACCATCGCCTGCGGACTTTGGCGCCACACCCAATCCTGCCACACCAGGTTATCACGCCGACTCCCCTGCTCCAATGGGACCGTATACTCCCCAGACCCCAGGCAGCACATATTCTCCTTACCCTGCCACATCTCCTGGGGCATTTGATGGTGAGTGGTGGCGATGTTGAGTGTCGGTGTGTGTGAGTGGTGGTGATGTTAACTGTCAGAGAGTGTGAGTGGTGGCGATGTTTACTGTCAGTGTGTGCGTGGTGGTTGCATATAGTGCTGGAGTGTGTGGGTGGCAGTTGCATATAGTGCTGGAGTGTGTGGGTGGCAGTTGCATATAGTGTTGGAGTGCATGAGTGGTGATGGCATAGAGTGTAGGTGTATGTGAGTGGTGATAACATAGAGGTGTTTGTGAGTGGTTCACCACATAGAGTGTAGGTGTATGAGTGACAGTGTGTAGGAGTGTGTGAGAGGTGATGGTATGGTGTGTAGGAGTGTTTTAGTGATGGTGGCATAGATTATAGGGTGAATGATGATGGCATAAAGTGCAGGAGGATGTGAGAGGTGATGGCATAGTGTGTAGGAGTGTGTGAGTGATGGTGGCACAGATTATAGGGTGAATGATGATGGCATAAAGTGCAGGAGGATGTGAGAGGTGATGGCATAGTGTGTAGGAGTGTTTAACTGATGGTGGCACAGATTATAGGGTGAATGATGATGGCATAAAGTGCAGGAGGATGTGAGAGGTGATGGCATAAAAGAAAAGTCGCTTAAAAGTCGACTTCATTGCACCGGGTTTTATCCCATATGGCTCAGTCTCTTTCCGCAGCGCGGAAAGCGTCGCACAAAGCACAAACTCCGTAGCTCTAGCGACGACCCACAGGCGCCTACGAAAAATTTAACTCGTGAACCGAAGGACGCGGCCCGGAATCGAACCCACACCCTTCGGAGCCCAAGTTAAACGGCTTGACCACTTCACCACGAAGACTCCCGAAGAGGTGATGGCATAGTGTGTAGGAGTGTTTGAGTGATGGTGGCATAGATTATAGGGTGAATGATGATGGCATGAAGTGCAGGAGTGTGGGTTATATCTGTAGTAATTGGTAACAGATCAATAAATGTACAGATAATTTAGTGTACAGATCAGTAAATGTTCAGATCGATAAATGTACAGGTCATTAAGTGTACAGATGATTAAATGAAGTGTGAATGTTTTTACAGATTCATCCCTTTTGTAAAAATATTTGAGTTAAACAAAAGTGAAGAATCATGCAAACACAGGCTAAAATTAATACCTGGCATGTAATAATAAAAGATACAAGTTCAGCTTATTAGCGGAGGCAGTTGTAGCAAATATGTATGAGGCGAGTACCGGAACTCTCTGACAGGTCCTGGCACTGACTGGGTTCACGGTGCTAGCTATATGTTGTTAAAAGACCAGTTGGCCCTGGGTGATGTCATTATCATGGCTGTCACCTGCACTCGCCAGGTCATTTCCTGATAGCCGTTTGTTTGAAGCAGGTCGACCCCGGAGCAATTGGTTAAATTTGGTGTTAATGGGGATTCAGACACTTGACCACAGCTCCCATTTATAAGCTTGTTATTATAAACTGATCAGACATTTTAGAAATAGTTCTTTCTCTAGCATTGAGCTATGGTAAGTGGTCTGTTTAATGATAGCACACTAGCCTGCCAGGGATGTGGGTTCAGTCCCTAGTAGTGATGAGGTGGATCTTCAACCCAGCCTCGTACCAGAAAGTTGTGGTCATGTAGAATGGATTTAGTCAGCCCACATTGTAATGCAGGGACCTAGCATATGTGAGGATTAATCACCTCATACCCTTATAACAAGTGAATGAAAGAAAACTCCTACCGCTGCATATGTCATTGGGCGGCGTGTATTCTAGTGTGTTTACTTTTATCATTGTACTTCAGCTTATGACTTTTGGCTTGTGTTAATCTACAACCTCTTAACTTGACATTGTTGGCTTGTGTTAATCTACAACCTCTTAACCTGACATTGTTGGCTTGTGTTAATCTACAACCTCTTAACCTGACATTGTTGGCTTGTGTTAATCTACAACCTCTTAACTTGACATTATTGGCTTGTGTTAATCTACAACCTCTTAACTTGACATTGTTGGCTTGTGTTAATCTACAACCTCTTAACTTGACATTGTTGGCTTGTGTTAATCTACAACCTCTTAACTTGACATTGTTGGACTTGTGTTAATCTACAACCTCTTAACTTGACATTGTTGGCTTGTGTTAATCTACAACCTCTTAACTTGACATTGTTGGCTTGTGTTAATCTACAACCTCTTAACTTGACATTGTTGGCTTGTGTTAATCTACAACCTCTTAACTTGACATTGTTGGCTTGTGTTAATCTACAACCTCTTAACTTGACATTGTTGGCTTGTGTTAATCTACAATCTCTTAACCTGACATTGTTGGCTTGTGTTAATCTACAACCTCTTAACTTGACATTGTTGGCTTGTGTTAATCTACAACCTCTTAACTGACATTGTTGGCTTGTGTTAATCTACAACCTCTTAACTTGACATTGTTGGCTTGTGTTAATCTACAACCTCTTAACTTGACATTGTTGGCTTGTGTTAATCTACAACCTCTTGTGTGACAGCCCAGAGTCCTGGCTATGTAGGGACCCCGGCCATGTTGTCCAGCCCTAGCCCAGCCAGTTTTGCAGGCAGTCCTTCTCCCATGGGATACAGCCCCATGACTCCCTTGGCACCGTTCACTTCACAGACACCCGGCGCAGGTAAGCAGTTTTCACCTTCGTTGTGTCGGTTTTGATTCTTTTAGGAGCAGGACCGTTGCTTATCCTGGAGGAGAGGAATACAGTTTTCTATGAGGTGAGGTAATTAATCTCACATCAACCCTGTTTAGCCACCTCTGATGCCATGCATGGTGGGTTACTGCGTCACTATTCTTTGCTCGCATAATGGACCCCAGTAACACGCTGTAAGGCTGATGTACGGGCTTAGATAAGCATTTCCAGTCTGAACTTGATCAGTGGATACGAGGGAAAGCAGCGCAATATACAGTGATTAAACAATATGGGAGTTAGTCGTGGTTTAAACTTCATGGCAAAGGTTCTCCTCATAATGCTCCATTCCTGTGCCAGTGAATATCACACAAAATGCTCCTGACTGTCCCATGCGATAAGTGGAACATACAGCAGTCCCAACAAATGAACAGCACGCACAGGCATACACGCATAAGGCCACTGCCAGAATGCCAACACAGCAGTCTGCCTCTAAAATTACAGTTCATCATCGGCAGTCACTAGAAAACCAGCAGTTGCACACATTATTGCATAAGGCAAAATCAGTTAGTTCAGAAACTGGCTGTCTGCCATTTTTCTGAACATGCAGTTCACAAACAAACCACTGTGGACAGATGTAAAAGCATTCTACATGAAATCCACAGATTACAGTCACTCCACGTACTTAATCCAGTAGCTGGGCAACGGAACTATGTACTAAGAATCCAGAATGCAGAAAATGTATAAGCAAACTGGCCAGACACAACGACACACTAGAGACCTTAACAGCTCAACAGCCTGTCTGCCATATTGAACCAAAAGTACCACAATATGGGAGTAACGCTGAGTAGCAACAAACTCAAACTGAATACTCAGCGTAGAACTCCTAAGAATAACTTAACCTCTGGTTCTTACACAATTCTGGCTGCAGGAAGCTCATGATAGTGTACAGTGAAATGCCATAAGCCATTGTCATTGTTGAACATAGAGTGGTCATAGAAGATTTTATAAATCCACCATGGTTCATCCTAAAACAAGAAAAACTTCTTTTGAAATTGACAAACTGGAGCAGAAAGTATGAACACAAATCTGATTGTGAAACTGTAATAAAATAATTCTGCCACACCAAGTATTTTAATCCAGCAGTTAATGAGTTAACAGTTATAAAAGGAGGGTTTCAAAGACATTTGGTTTTGTATAAGAATTTGTTTATTAATCAACGAAGCCTGCCTACAAATGAGAACATAGGTTTTGACATTTCGTCAGCAGATCTTCGCCTGTCCAGCTTATTGTAATCTGGTCATGCTATATAGAAAAGTTGTATGTCTGGGTAATGGAGACATTAAATCCACAAATATGATGCCAGATTATGAGTTGCAGTCATTTATTTTATTCTGATATATATATATATATATATATATGTAGAACTGCCAGAGTAACTTACAAGTGCCGGAAAGAGACTAATGAAACTAGTACATGATGTACAACAATAAGAAAGAGACGCAGACTTCCGGTCCCCAACATGGAGGTTAGGCATTTAGACCGTTAAGACCTCTGGAGTGTTTATGCTTGTGGCTACTGTTTGCATTTGCATTTTCCTCATGTTGGACTAGAAATGTATGGTTCCGTCGCCCTGCTACTGAGTTGAGTGCGGGGCCCAACACTGTGAGCTGTGAATTTTGTGTGAAATGCTTTTACATCTGTCTGCGGTTGTTTGTAGCGTGAACTGCATGTTCGGAATAATGACGGCTGGCTTTGATGCAGAACTGACTGGTTTGCCGTATGCAGAAATGTGTGGCTGCTGATTTTCTAGTGACTGCCGTTTCCATCGACAATGAACTGTATTTTTCATGGAGGACTTTTGTGTTGGCATTCTGGCGGCGGCATTATGCATAGTGTACCTGTGTGGTCTGGGCTGTTGGTTTGTCGAGACTTCTGTCTGTTCCACTTTCACATGGGGCAGTGAGGAGCACGGAGCATAATGGGGACGACCTATTGCCGTGAAGTTGGAACCGCGAAGAAAGAGACAAATAGCTTTGTTTGGTCATGTGATAAGAAGAGAGGTATTGGAGAACCTCGTGATGACTGGAAAGATCAAATGGAAGAGAGGCAGAAGTAGACAGAGAGAAATGATACTGGATGACTGAGATGGAGGAATATCATCAACAGAGTTGATCCAGAACACCAAAGACCAAGATCTGTGGAAAGACATGAACGCCTATGTCAGCTGGCGTGGCAGTGAGGCCGCAAGGGAAGCAAAAAATAGTACGAATATAAAGGACCCATTTTGATATCATGAGGTAAATTGGGTGCTATCCTAATATTTTAACACCAATCGGCACAATATCGTATTTTTACTGAAGATAGTTAGTTAGTCGAGGTTCCAACTTCATGGCAATGGGTCCTCCCCATTATGCTCCATTCCCGTGCCAGCGAATATCACACAAAATGCTCCCCACTGTCCAATGTGAAAAGTGGAATAGACGGGAGTCTCGGCAATCCAACAGCCCGCACAGGTACACTGTGCATAATGCCGCCGTCAGAATGTTAACACAAAATTCATCCACGAATACCACAGTTCATTGTCGATGGACTTGGCAGTCACCAGAAAGACCTCATTGACCCGGGTTTTCTCACATGGCTCGGTCTCCCACCGCAGGGCGACCCGCCGAAAGTGTCACACAAAGCACGAACTCCGCAGCTTCAGCGCCGACTCCCAGGAGTCTCCCGAAAATTGCACTCGTGAACCGAAAGGGCAAAACAGTCGATTCAGTAACCGCCGGTAGCCATTGTTCTGAACATGCAGTTCACTGTACAGGACAGATGTAAAAGCATTCCACGCAAATTTCACAGCTCACGGTGTCGCCCACGCACTCACTCAGTAGCAGAGCAATGGAACCATGTACTACCAGTCCAACATGAGGAAAATGCGATTGCAAACCGTAGCCACAAGCATAAACACGCCACAGGCCTTAACGGCTCAACGCCTAACCGCCATGCTGGCGACCGGAAGTCTTACTTAAGATAGCAGGGAAAGGCTAAAACACTAAGACAGCGGATCACAAACATCATAGAGAGGTGGTCATCATCTTTGGCCACATTATGAGCAGGCAAACTCTAGAATATATTGTGACAACTGGAAAGATCTGTTGAAAGAGAGACAGAGGAAGACAGTGAGAGAAAATGGTCTGATTTTGTGAGTGTATTAGCTTTCCCTTTACCCCCCCCCCCCCCCCCCCCCCCCCCAAATCAGCAGAACCCCCACGCCGACTTCTGTGGCACTTATAATTTGCATCCAAGATCAAGGGCGAGAAGTGAATAATATAGTTGAACTGACCTGTGGTATGGGGATAACCCACAATTCTCCCCCCCCCCCCCCCCCCCCCCCCCCCCCCCCTTCCCCCACCATCAACGCACCAGACGTTTCAGAACGGCGAGCTCTGTTATCTTTTCGACCATGTGGTTTCCTGATACATGTTATTGAATATGTTGTTGTCCAAGATGTGCAGAAGCTTGATCACCTATGCCAGTTGACAAGGGACTTGATGATGATGATAGCTGGGAACCTTCATTATGGAGATGGCACCTAATTGATTTATTATAATATATGATATAAGCTTTCATTTGTGTATCTTGAGGCAATAATTATACTGCATGGCTTGAATTTACCAATAACTTCTTGACCATACTTAAATACTCATTGTTCTGTTTGGCTTCTTTCAGTCATGGAATCTGGCTTGACAGACTGGCATACGACAGACATTGTAGTGAAGGTCAAGGCCACACATGAGAATGATCAGCTGGTATGCCAGACTGGTGTTATTAAAGGGATTAATGTGAGTATTTGTTGTTGTGTGAGTACTGGCATTGTCATTTGTAAGTACATTGATGCAGGGTGAGTGCTGGTGTTGACATTTGTCAATATGAACATTGACATGTGAGTACTAGCAATGTCACACACACGTGCATGCGTTCACACATATATTTGTGTCCTGAAGTTCCATGAAATATATAGAAATTGACATTAAAGCTGTAGAGAATGACATTAAAGCTATAGAGATTGACATTACAGCTGTAGAGATTGACATTAAAGCTGTAGAGATTGACATTACAGCTGTAGAGATTGACATTACAGCTGTAGAGATTGACATTACAGCTGTATAGGTTGACTTTAAAGCTGTATAGGTTGACATTACAGCTGTAAAGGTTAACATTACAGCTGAAGAGATTGACATTAAAGCTGTAGAAATTGACATTAAAGCTGTAGAGAATGACATTAAAGCTGTAGAGAATGACATTAAAGCTATAGAGATTGACATTACAGCTGTAGGGATTGACATTAAAGCTGTAGAGATTGACATTAAAGCTGTAGAGATTCACATTACAGCTGTATAGGTTGACATTACAGCTGTAGGGATTGACATTAAAGCTGTAGAGATTGACATTACAGCTGTATAGGTTGACATTACAGCTGTAGAGATTGTCATTAAAGCTGTAGAGATTGACATTACAGCTGTATAGGTTGAAATTACAGCTGTATAGGTTGAAATTACAACTGTATAGGTTGACATTAAAGCTGTAGAGATTGACATTAAAGCTGTAGAGATTAACATTACAGCTGTATAGGTTGACATTAAAGCTGTATAGGTTGACATTAAAGCTGTAGAGATTGATGTTACAGCTGTAGAGATTGACGTTACAGCTGTAGAGATTGACATTACAGCTGTAGAGATTGACATTACAGCTGTAGAGATTGACATTAAAGCTGTAGAGATTGACATTAAAGCTGTAGAGATTGACATTACAGCTGTAGAGATTGACATTACAGCTGTAGAGATTGACATTAAAGCTGTAGAGATTGACATTACAGCTGTAGAGATTGACATTACAGCTGTAGAGATTGACATTACAGCTGTAGAGATTGACGTTAAAGCTGTAGAGATTGACGTTAAAGCTGTAGAGATTGATGTTAAAGCTGTATAGGTTGACATTAAAGCTGTATAGGTTGACATTAAAGCTGTAGGGATTGACATTAAAGCTGTAGAGATTGACATTACAGCTGTATAGGTTGACATTAAAGCTGTAGAGATTGATGTTACAGCTGTAGAGATTGACATTAAAGCTGTAGAGATTGACATTAAAGCTGTAGAGATTGACATTAAAGCTGTAGGGATTGACGTTAAAGCTGTAGGGATTGACGTTAAAGCTGTAGGGATTGACGTTACAGCTGTAGAGATTGACGTTACAGCTGTAGAGATTGACGTTACAGCTGCAGAGATTGACATTAAAGCTGCAGATAATTACATTAAAGCTGCAGATAATTACATTAAAGCTGTAGAGAATTACATTAAAGCTGTAGAGATTGACGTTAAAGCTGTAGAGATTGACATTAAAGCTGTAGAGATTGACATTAAAGCTGTAGAGATTGACATTAAAGATGTAGGGATTGACATTAAAGATGTAGGGATTGACATTAAAGCTGTAGGGATTGACGTTAAAGATGTATAGGTTGACATTAAAGCTGTAGGGATTGAGATTAAAGCTGTAGAGATTAACATTAAAGCTGTAGAGAATGGCATAATGTTGAGATTGATGTGAACAATAGCTTGCTGATGTCTATTTTCACAGGGTGGAATGTGTACCTTGTACCTGACCGAAGAAGAGAAGACAGTTAGTGTGAGTTGCGAACACCTGGAGCCAGTCCTGCCAGAGAAAGGCGATAAGGTACATGTATTTCTGTATACAGTTAAAGTCAAGAGAGTTGATTTCATTGCACTGGCTCTGTCATCACACAGATCATGAACTCAAGAACATCACACAGATCATGAACTCAAGATCATCACACCCGGGAAGGTTAACCCGGTCAACAAATGCCCGCAGAAGTCGGATGTGTCGGCCTAACGGCGCAAGAACGCAGCTCTGCTGTAAACAGGCACAACGCAATCACGTCCGGAAAAAAAACTCCGGATGAACGAAGAAGAAGAAGATCATCACACAGATCATGAACTCAAGAACATCACACAGATCATGAACTCAATATCATCACACAGATCATGAACTCAAGAACATCACACAGATCATGAACTCAAGAACATCACACAGATCATGAACTCAAGAACATCACACAGATCATGAACTCAAGATCATCACACAGATCATGAACTCAAGATCATCACACAGATCATGAACTCGAGAACATCACACAGATCATGAACTCAAGAACATCACACAGATCATGAACTCAAGAACATCACACAGATCATGAACTCAAGAACATCACACAGATCATGAACTCAAGAACATCACACAGATCATGAGCTCAAGAACATCACACAGATCATGAGCTCAAGAACATCACACAGATCATGAGCTCAAGAACATTACACAGATCATGAGCTCAAGAACATTACACAGATCATGAACTCACGAACATCACACAGATCATGAATCAAGAACATCACACAGATCATGAACTTGAGAACATCACACAGATCTTGAACTTGAGAACATCACACAGATCTTGAACTCAAGAACATCACACAGATGAACTCAAGAACATCACAGAAATCATGAACTCAAGAACATCACACAAATCATGAACTCAAGAACATCACAGATCATGAATCAAGAACGTCAAATAGATCATGAACCCCGTGCCTCTAGCATTGATCTGTGTAATGTTCTTGAGCTCATGATCTGTGTAATGTTCTTGAGCTCATGATCAGTGTGATGTTCTTGAGCTCATGATCTGTGTGATGTTCTTGAGTTCATGATCTGTGTGATGTTCTTGAGTTCATGATCTGTGTGAGTTGCGAACACCTGGAGCCAGTCCTGCCAGAGAAAGGCGATAAGGTACATGTATTTCTGTATACAGTTAAAGTCAAGAGAGTTGATTTCATTTCTCCAGGTGTTCGCAACATCACACAGATCATGAACTCAAGAACATCACACAGATCATGAACTCAAGAACATCACACAGATCATGAGCTCAAGAACATCACACAGATCATGAGCTCAAGAACATTACACAGATCATGAGCTCAAGAACATTACACAGATCATGAACTCACGAACATCACACAGATCATGAATCAAGAACATCACACAGATCATGAACTTGAGAACATCACAGATCTTGAACTTGAGAACATCACACAGATCTTGAACTCAAGAACATCACACAGATGAACTCAAGAACATCACAGAAATCATGAACTCAAGAACATCACACAAATCATGAACTCAAGAACATCACAGATCATGAATCAAGAACGTCAAATAGATCATGAACCCCGTGCCTCTAGCATTGACCCTCCCAGGAGTTTACAGAAAAGTTGTACTTGTAGTCTGAATTACGGAGTCTAAAAAAATGAACCCGCAACCTTCAGAGCATGAGACAGATGGTTTAACCACTTCACCGCATAGACTGCAAAGTTTCTGTGTATTGTTTTTATGCCAGTTCCAACATTAGTGCTCCACTGATATGTCCCTGTGGGGGTGTATGGGTCACATAGGACATTTCCCAGATGGTTTTGTTAGCTGTCCTCTCTGTTGTGTCCTGGGTCCTTCAGAGATGGTTGGATGTTTATGCTGCAGTGAATTCTTCAGATTGGCCTGCACTGCATTATACTTGTATTATTGTTGTATTTTTATCGTGACAACTTAATATTCTTATACAGTGCAAGTTACACACACTTTTATACACTTAAGGATATCTTGGATGTGGCGAATTTCTGGTTGTGAAGAACAATTTGTTTATCCCTGGCAATGTTTCTTCTTTGTCTCTTATCTCTTATAAGCAATATTTCTTATAAGAAGAACTATTTATTGGGTCTCAGGTGAGTTCGCCTTATCAGGTCTGCACTGTATTATACTTATAATTCTTATAATATTGCTATAGTTATTGTGGACCAGAAAGGAAAAAAAAATAGATATTCTACAAGATTTGAGCATGCCAGAAAACTGGCTCAATCACAGCATCATGTTTCGAAACTGAAAATACTTTGCCCATATTAAGCATCACAGTGGCTGGGAGAGAACAGGGATAGAAGGCTGGGTTCCTGGTAGAAGAGGCTGGGGTGGGGCAGCACGACGATGGATACAGGACATAGACTCCTTGGGCATGAGGAAGGAGACCGAGAGACTATTGGGCATGAGGATGGAGACTGAGAGACTATTGGGCATGAGGGAGGAGACCGAGAGACTATTGGGCATGAGGAAGGAGACCGAGAGACTATTGGGCATGAGGAAGGAGACCGAGAGACTATTGGGCATGAGGAAGGAGACCGAGAGACTATTGGGCATGAGGAAGGAGACCGAGAGACTATTGGGCATGAGGGAGGAGACCGAGAGACTATTGGGCATGAGGAAGGAGACCGAGAGACTATTGGGCATGAGGAAGGAGACCGAGAGACTATTGGGCATGAGGAAGGAGACCGAGAGACTATTGGGCATGAGGAAGGAGACCAACAGACTATTAGGCAGACCAGAATGAGAGCGATGTTGTGCCAAGGACATGTTGCATTATGATGATGATTTGTATTATTTTCTTATATTCGTTATTTATTATTCTCACAGGCAAAAGTGATCATTGGGGACAACCGTGAGGCCACCGGGTCACTGATCAGTCTGGATGGAGACGATGTGGTCTTTAAACTGGACAGTGAGGACGCAGACTCCAAGTCCAACATCCTCCTGCTGCCCATACACTACTTCTGTAAGGTGGCTGAGTGATGGCAGTTGTGGTTGTACATTTCCCAGTTAACAATGTCTCTACATGTTAGAATTGATGCTCCTAGATGTTAGAATTGATGCTCCTACATGTTAGAATTGATGCTCCTATGTGTTAGAATTGATGCTCCTACATGTTAGAATTGATGCTCCTAGATGTTAGAATTGATGCTCCTAGATGTTAGAATTGATGCTCCTAGATGTTAGAATTGATGCTCCTAGATGTTAGAATTGATGCTCCTAGATGTTAGAATTGATGCTCCTAGATGTTAGAATTGATGCTCCTACATGTTAGAATTGATGCTCCTACATGTTAGAATTGATGCTCCTAGATGTTAGAATTGATGCTCCTATGTGTTAGAATTGATGCTCCTACATGTTAGAATTGATGCTCCTATGTGTTAGAATTGATGCTCCTATGTGTTAGAATTGATGCTCCTAGATGTTAGAATTGATGCTCCTAGATGTTAGAATTGATGCTCCTATGTGTTAGAATTGATGCTCCTAGATGTTAGAATTGATGCTCCTACATGTTAGAATTGATGCTCCTAGATGTTAGAATTGATGCTCCTATGTGTTAGAATTGATGCTCCTAGATGTTAGAATTGATGCTCCTATGTGTTAGAATTGATGCTCTTAGATGTTAGAATTGATGCTCCTATGTGTTAGAATTGATGCTCCTACATGTTAGAATTGATGCTCCTACATGTTAGAATTGATGCTCCTAGATGTTAGAATTGATGCTCCTAGATGTTAGAATTGATGCTCCTAGATGTTAGAATTGATGCTCCTACATGTTAGAATTGATGCTCCTAGATGTTAGAATTGATGCTCCTAGATGTTAGAATTGATGCTCCTATGTGTTAGAATTGATGCTCCTATGTGTTAGAATTGATGCTCCTATGTGTTAGAATTGATGCTCCTATGTGTTAGAATTGATGCTCCTACATGTTAGAATTGATGCTCCTACATGTTAGAATTGATGCTCCTACATGTTAGAATTGATGCTCCTACATGTTAGAATTGATGCTCCTATGTGTTAGAATTGATGCTCCTAGATGTTAGAATTGATGCTCCTACATGTTAGAATTGATGCTCCTATGTGTTAGAATTGATGCTCCTAGATGTTAGAATTGATGCTCCTAGATGTTAGAATTGATGCTCCTACATGTTAAAATTTGATGCTCCTATGTGTTAGAATTGATGCTCCTACATGTTAAAATTTGATGCTCCTATGTGTTAGAATTGATGCTCCTAGATGTTAGAATTGATGCTCCTACATGTTAGAATTGATGCTCCTACATGTTAGAATTGATGCTCCTACATGTTAGAATTGATGCTCCTATGTGTTAGAATTGATGCTCCTAGATGTTAGAATTGATGCTCCTACATGTTAAAATTTGATGCTCCTATGTGTTAGAATTGATGCTCCTAGATGTTAGAATTGATGCTCCTACATGTTAGAATTGATGCTCCTAGATGTTAGAATTGATGCTCCTAGATGTTAGAATTGATGCTCCTAGATGTTAGAATTGATGCTCCTAGATGTTAGAATTTGATGCTCCTATATGTTAGAATTTGATGCTCCTATTTGGTACAATTGATATATATGTAATGACATGTTTTTATTTTGAATTGTGTTTAGAGTGATGTCACACTTCTAGGTCAGAGGTCAGTGTGCCAGACTAGTGTGTATTTATGTCAGGTTAATTTTTCTAGACAGATTCCATTCAAGATTATGGGCTCTTGTGGGTGGGTGGGTGTTTTCTCCTAATAATTTTGTCAGGGCACTGGTCTGCTATCCTACTCTGATGGCAATAGAAATGTGGTTTCTGTAAGGAGCCTATACTATTGTATGTGTGTGAGATATGGACAATAAGCAGACACACACGCAGAGAACATCTGATGGCAGTAGAAGATTTCTGATAAAAATGCAATAGTATAAACAAACAGAAAAACAAAAGGCACAAATAAAAAAAATGCAGATTAATAAAAAAGTTCTGTGTTAACCAACATGACTCTTTCATACTTCAAACCGTTGTGACATCTAGCAAACATGGAAGAAAACACAAAGGGAAACAAAAACGTCAATACTTGGATGGCTCAGCTGGTATAAGTTGAGACAGACATCACAGCAGCCACCATATGTGTATCTGTATCTATAGTTATGTACATATTTAACCAAAAACAAAAATGGATGCTCTGGCTGTCCTGAGAGGGACAGTTGAGTGTGGCGGAGGGAGTGGCAGGACTATGGGTTGGCTCTTCCGGAAGGGCTCCTGAACTGGGCTGATAGGGAGTTTGGGTCGTCTTGTTGTGGCACCAACCCATACACCGATGACAAAAACAAGAAAGCGAACCTAGAGGAATACGGGCAGCTGACCGGAGGGACAACTTGAGTCTGCACGTGAACTCTCTGATGTATCTATATTTATGTACATATTTAACAACAACAACAACAAAAAAAAGGATGCTCAGGCTTCATACATGTATAGCATGTATATGTATCTATATTTATGTACATATTTAACAAAACCAAAAAAAAAAAAAAATGGATGCTCTGACTGTCCTGAGAGGGACAGTTGAGTGTGGCGGAGGGAGTGGCAGGACTATGGGTTGGCTCTTCCGGAAGGGCTCCTGAACTGGGCTGATAGGGAGTTTGGGTCGTCTTGTTGTGGCACCAACCCATACACCGATGACAAAAACAAGAAAGCGAACCTAGAGGAATACGGGCAGCTGACCGGAGGGACAACTTGAGTCTGCACGTGAACTCTCTGATGTATCTATATTTATGTACATATTTAACACACAAAAAAATTGGATGACCTAACTTCATACATGTATAGCATGTATATGTATCTATATTTATGTACATATTTAACCAAAAAAAAAAAAAAAATGGATGCTCTGGCTGTCCTGAGAAGGACAGCTGAGTGGCGAGGGGAGTGGCAGGACTATGGGCTGACTCTTCTGGAAGGGCTCCTGAACTGGGGCTGATAGGGAGTTTGGGTCGTCTTGTTGTGGCACCAACCCGTACACCGATGACGAAAACAAGAAAGCGAACCTAGAGGAATATGGGCAGCTGACCTGAGGGACAACTTGAGTCTGCACTTGAACTCTCTACCTTTGCCTACATCTAGTCCTTATAAGGACTGACCATGATCGGGACCAGCCCTGGCGAGGACAACACAAGAAACAACAAGCACGTAGTAGTGCTAATGGAGAAAAAAACCGCCCGACCAAGGACCGGTCTTTATCAGGACCAGTGTAAGACAGAAAGATAATAACTTTATCCGCTTTTGATACAGTCAGCAGAGAAGGACTGTGGAAGATTATGGCTGTCCACGAAAGTTGTCCAAATAGTGCGGCTATTTCATGATGGTATGCAGGCAAGAGTACAGAAAAATAGTGAACTGTCCTGAGCCCTTTCCTGTCACCAATGGAGTGAAGCAAGGATGTGTCCTGGCACCAACACTGTTCAGCCTCATGTTTTCAGCTATGTTGACGAATGCCTTTGAGAACGACGACATTGGAATAGACATCAACTACCGTATGGATGGAAAGTTATTCTATCTCAGAAGGCTAAAAGCTAAAACAAACATTAACACCGTCAGAGAGCTCCTGTTTGCTGATGATTGCGCTCTATATGCCAACTCCAGACGTGCAACACAGTGTTTCAGCTTTCTTGCATGCCTGTGCCAACTTTGGGCTTGATGTCAACTTGGAGAAGACTGTAGTTATGTACCAGCCAGCTCTAGGGAATAATCACACTGTGCCGAATATCAAAGTGAATGGTCATAGACTAAGTGTTGTGGACAAATTCACCTATCTTGGCAGCACTGTGTCACAAGCTGCCGCAATTGATGACGAAGTAAATGCAAGAATCTCCAAGGCCAGCGCAGCCTTTGGCAGACTGTACAAGAATGTGTAGCACAGAAATGGAATAAGCCTGCAAACAAAGCTGAAAGTCTACAAAGCAGTTGTATTATCCACACTGCTATATGCTTGTGAAACCTGGACTGTTTATCAGCGATACGCTAGGAAATTAAACCAGTTCCACAAGTCTGCCTAAGGAAGCTACTAAAGATTAAATGGCAAGACAAGATCCCAGACACTGAAGTCCTAGAAAGAGCATCCATGCCCAGTATCCACACTTTACTAATGAAGAATCAGATTTGCTGGGCTGGTCACTTAACTCGCATGCCAGATCACAGGCTCACTGAATGCTTTTGGAATTCATCATGACACCTGAGACCGAAATTTGTGGCGTGCATCATTACACAAGGGTGCAGTCACGTGTGAGGCTATCAGGACTGCAAGAGCTGTGAAGAAAAGGCAGGACAGAAAAACCAGGAAATCCTCCAGAAACGTCAAGCATTCTTTGTCCACATTGTCAAAGAACATTTTGAACCAAAATAGGCCTTATCAGCCATCTTAGAACCCACAGCTCTATACTTTCAACCCCATTGGATGAAATGAATGGTCATCATCATTCTTGATGGACAAACAACATAAGTTGAGATCAGACCTGATCCAAGGCTCATGCTGGTATGAAGAGGCAAACCCAAATTCTTTTGTATAATGAGCATAGACAGGGTGGAAACTAGTGACAAAGTGGTATCAAGTGGCAAACCTGAATCTTCTAGGAGTCCTAATGAACTCTCAATTGCAGCAACATACACCCCAAAGAGAATGGACCTCTTGTCACTGCTAAACAACAGCGAAGGAGGAGGAAGACTTGTTAGGATTCAATACCTGTATCCTCGTCATTATTATGCCATCCCTAATTTTCTGCTACAAATATTTTATAATGTAATCATTGTAGTCTTGCAACACACTGCAAGACACATTAAATGAGATTGGTCATAATGAAATAGCAATAATAATGGGAGATTTTAATGCGAAAGTAGGTACAGGAAGAGCTGAAAATGAGAGACACGTTTTAGGAAAATTTGGATTGGGAAATAGAAATGACACAGGTGACAAATTAATTGAATTTTGCACAGAAAATGAGTTAACGATAGCCAACACCCAAGAAGACTATTCATATGGAAGTTCCCGGACAGTATTACCAAAAATCAGATAGATTATATTTTAATACAAAGAAGATGGAGATCAAGCATAACATCTGCAAAAACCCTACGAAGTGCAGACTGTGATACAGATCATCAGTTATTAGAAGCAGATCTGAAATTAAAACTCAAAAAGCTTACCCGACGACCAAGGCCACTTCGTTTTGATCTCACAAAAATACCAGGTGCATACAACGTAGAAGTTAGGAATCGTTTTAGGGTTTTGATGTCTGTACAAGAGGAAATGACACCTGATGAACTGGCAGTACAAGCTAGAGATATCTTGGTAACCGCAGCCAAAGATTTAATTCCGACCAAGAAAAAGCAACTTAAGCCATGGATTACATCAGACACGTTATAATTAATAAAACAACGAAGGGAACTGAAACAGAAAGGAGGTGAATCCGATAACAGCAGGATGAAGTATAAATCTTTTACTCGAGAAATAAGAAAGAACACAAGAAAGGACAAAAATCAATATATACAAGATTGCTGTACCAGAATAGAGCAATATCGTAAGACTGGAAGAGATTACGAAATGTTCAAAGAAATGAAGTTATTGACAAGAAATGTTCAACCTCAATTGAATGTTATTTGTGACAAGATGGGAAATACCTTAACAGAATCTAGACAAATTCTAGAAAGATGGCAGGAGTACTGCAATGGAATGTATCATATGAGTGACCGTGAGGATATGAATCGCTCAGATGGCGGCCTCTACAATGCTCAGAGATTGAAGGCCAAGAGCTAAATTAGGAGGGTACTGATCAGAGAGTTGCTTTTTGCAGATGATCTACAGTTACGACCGATTGTCTACTATCTACATTCTCCAATGCTTGTTCTGAATTTGGTTTAACAATTAGCAAAAAGAAGACAGGTTATGTCACAAGGTGCACATGGGGTACCATCAATCTTTATTGACGACACCATACTAGAGATGGTAGACCATTTTACATATCTAGGATCAGTGGTAAATAACAAATTATCCCTAGGTCAGGAAATCAACATCTGGATTGGTAAGGCAGCAACAACAATGAACAGGTTAAGAAAAAGAGTCTGGGAGAACAGGAAGCTTACTGCCAAGACAAAAGTCCTTGTCTATCAAGCCTGTGTCCTTAGTACTCTTCTTTATGGCAGTGAAACCTGGACAACTTACTCACACCAAGAGAAACGTTTAAACAGCTTTCATATGCGATGTCTGCGAGGAATTCTTGGTATTACGTGGCAAGACAAAATCACAAATACTGAAGTATTGGAAAGATCAGGTTGTGTGAGGTTTATTCCATGCTCAGTCTTCGTAGACTTAGATGGATAGGACATGTTAGGAGTTTGGATGATGGTAGAATACCAAAGGACATCTTTTTTGGTGAATTACAAATGGGTAAAAGATCTCAGGGTCAGCCTCTACTACGATACAAAGACGTGTGTAAGCGGTGTGTAAGCAAACATCAGAAATGGAATAAAGGAGAAAATTATTGCAGATAAGTCACACACCGGGCGTGAGAGACGTAAGATGGTGCATGATGGTGGAAATGACGTGTTCACATGCACCCACTGTGAACGGACATTTACAGCGCGAATTGGCCTTAATCAGTCACATTCGCTACCACCATAGGTAAAAGATATAATGCCTTTTTAAAGCACAAACTATCGTCTGTCAAGACAGCAAGGTGCCAATGACAGCAGAGATAGAACCTGAACCCTCATTAGATGAAATTGCATGGGCAATAAAGAACCTGAAGATCACCTGGATTTTATGAGATACCAGCTGAACTAATTAAAGCGAGAGGAGAAGAAAGCATGCAAATCTATCATGCATTATGTACAAAGATACGGAAATATGGTATATGGCCAAAACATTGGAAGAAAACTATCTTCATTCCAATACAAAAAAGGGCAACCTGAAACTATGCACCAACTATAGAACTGTTGTCCTGATCAGTCATGCAAGTAAAATTCTACTAAAAATCATAATGGGAAGACTTCGTAAAAAAAAATGGAAGAAGAAATTAACTTGGTTCAAGCTTGGTTTAGACAAGGAAGAGGAACACTAGATCACATTCTCAACATGCTTTTAATAATAGAGAAGTGCAGAGAATTTAATTTAAACCTATTCTCATGTTTTGTGGATTATTCAAAAGAATTTGACTGTCTACAGCATCAGAAACTTTGGGAAATCATGAGGAATATGGGCTTTCCATCACGTGTAATACAACTCATAAGAATGCTCTATCTAGACCAACAAGCAGCGGTTAGAATAGATGGCGAGACATCAAATTGGTTTGAAATCAAGCAAGGAGCCCGCCAGGGATGTGTGCTGTCCCCCTATTTGTTTAACCTGAACGCCGAAAATATAATGAGAAATGTAAGAGATGATATAAACAGGGAGCTGTATGATGCCCTAAATATCGGTGGTCATGACATACCAGAGATTCAGTATGCTGATGATACAGTATTGCTATCCACAACACAGACTGGTATAGAAAACCTAATAGCCTCAACCCGATTGAATAGTGAAAATCACAACTTTTAACATAGCAAAAACAAAGATAATGCATACAGATAAAACTACTATGGAGAAAGAAATGTATGTTAATGAGCACAAATTGGAGGAGGTGGAAAATTTTGAATATCTTAGGTCATTAACGGTAACACGATGAAAGAAATTAAATGACGACTATCAATTGCTCTTTAAAGACTAGAACAACTGAATAAATTATGGAGTGGGACAGACAGAACTACAAAAATTAGATTTTTAAGAGCATGCGTCTTTCCCATTGCAACATACGCCTGTGAGACCTGGACACTTGCTAAACAAGCTGAACAGCGCATAAATGCCTTTAAATATAAATGTTATAGACGAGTTCTAAGAATATCTTGGGTAAAGAAAAGAACAAATGCATCCATACTTCAAGAGCTGAATATTGAAGAAGGTTGGATATTAAAGATGATAAAACAAAGAAAACTGAAATATTTTGGTCACTTGAAACGTCACGAAAGTTTGGAGAGAACAATAATGGAGGGGTATATGCCTGGGAAGAGAGAAAGAGGAAGGCCAAGGAGAAAAGGGTGCAGGATGATCTCCAGATGGGTGTATCGGATGCGGGCATCTTGCTTGTGATCGAGAGGTTTTCCGGAAGGTTGTTATGGGAGCGAGGTTCTGCAAAGGACATGCTACTGAATGAATGAATGATTGATTGTAGTGATGTTTGGTTGATTGCTTTTGGCTGGTGATGTTTGGTTGATTGTTTTTCTATGGTGTTGCCTGGTGAAGCAAGGTCCACCAGTCATTTTTTCATTGCACACACACACACAAAGTAACGGCTGGTACTTCTGTATGGGCGTGTGAAGTTTTATGTCTTCACATAAACTAGCTCATAGTATAATGAGATGAACCGCCCCACATCCTTGCTAGTTATTCCCATTTTTAAGAAGATTCTAAAAACAATCCACTACCTGTTTCGTGAGGCAGGAGTTTACTCCTATCTTCACACTGTTTGGAAATATCCAGCAATTGTATGCCTCTACCGCTTCACAAGATGACCCTTAGCCTTAACCACTGCACTAAACTTGGACACTGCCTTGGTAAAGTGCAGGTCCTAACCACTATACCACCATGACTCTGTGTCAGTTTATCCCTGATCTGTGGAGTTGTTCTTGATATGTATGTCTGTGTGAAATATATGATTTCATATGAATTTCTGGTAGCTTGTCTTCAAACGTATTCATTGATTTCATTTAACGAGAGAAATTAGCGCTCTTTGTTGACTACGGTAATGTTATGATTGTTTTCATGTTAACATGACATAAGATATGATATTCTTATATGTTAACATGACATAAGATATGATATTCTTAAAATATGTTTCAGTAACCATCTTTCATTTTTGACCATTTATATGTGAAAACTGACAATAAAGAATTTAACACAAGACATCATATTTGTAGATTTGTTTTATATTAAATATACACAGCCATAAATACAAGTGTTTGCAGATAACTGTTGCAGTCATGTTTGAGTCCCAGATATGTGACTGTTGCAGTCATGTTTGAGTCCCAGATATTCCTGGAAATTTAGTGACAATGTTAATGTGATACATGGAGATGGTTTTGTCTTCAAAATGTGACGTGGTGATTATCTGTAACATGAGCATAAGTTTCATGACTATTGTCGTCAAATGTAATTGTAATGTTACTATTATAAGAAAAATGTAACTATCATGTGACAAACATGAAGTGACAGTTACTGGCAAAATGTAATTGTAAAATATAGACATGGAAGCAACTTATCTGCAAAATGCAAGTAATGTGACAAACACGACTTGTCAGCAAAATGTAATGTGACCAATAAGAAGTGACTATTATCAGCAAAATGTTATTGTAATTTGACAAATGAGAAATGACCTTAATCTGCAAAAAGTAATTTATAAGTGATATCTGTAAAATGTGAAATTACCTATCAAGTTTAGTCAACTGTATTATCTGTAAAAGAGAAATTGCATGCAAAGTTTAGTGATTGTGTCAACTATGACATTTTAGAGTTTATCCATTATACAGTATAGATTTGTCTCCACACTTCTATATTTACAATGAAGGCAAGAGTGGTTACCCAGCAGTTCATGTCTGGAATTACATGCTCCTGATTGTGAATAACACACTTTTACAACTAACAATTCATCATAACAGAATGATTCAGATGTGGAGGCAGATAGGTGTTAATCTTACACATGGGTGTAAATTATAACAATAATCATAATTTAACTCATTCAGTGCCAAATAAAAATAGGATTGGACCAAACATGGTACACACATGAACAAGTATTATAATGTAAATTTCCGTTCGCTGAGCAATGTTCTGGTCCCATTCAACCGCCGAGCTTTTGATTAGTTATGAATGGGAAGGAAACTGCGAAAGATGCCATGAAATTAACAACACAATGACCCTAGTATAGTGATATAACACCTTCAGTACAAATGGAGTGTTACATTTGGCAATATATTATCCACTGGCAGTGAATCTGTTAAGATTGAAGTAAAAGACATTGGAGAGAAAGTGTTGCCTCATGGGTACATACTGTGCAGCAGTATGGTTTGAAGAGAGAACAGTGTGTGTATATATATATATATATATATATATAGCAGAAGATAATCTCCAACCAAACATCATTTAGTGATGCGTTGTGCGTAAGTAGACATATCAAGCATTAACATTCATGCAGCCTGCTCAACTATTTAAAAGCTACTCTTTAGCATATGGTTACATTCAAGTCAGGTAAATGGTGCTAAATAAACCACACACTAAGCAAACTAATATACAAAAACACAAATTGTATACAGCTGTACAAATATTCAATCAAAATGTTGAGTCCTACAAATATGACCAGAAGAAAGGTCAAGGACCCTGTTTCTGTCACGATGCGGGTGAGTAGACGTGCCTTCAGGTGTATTTGGGTATGTGGTGCTAGACCCTCTTTTTACACTAACCAGCACTCAGGGGTTGATGCCTGTAATACACTAGCCACTTCTACTGCCCATGACACATCCTGGTACTCTTTAGGCTGGGTCGATCTGGTAGCCCTGGTCAATCTGCCTTGATGTGATTTCAGACCCATGACCCCCTGGGCTAGCAAGCAAGTGTGCTAGTCACCGCCACCACGGCTCCCAAAGTGCTAGGCCAACTGTTGTTTGTTTTAAACAGCACTGGACCTGTCATGTGGTCAGTAGTACGCCGCCCACACCTCCCAGAAAATATTCTGGTACCCATACAGCGAGGCTGGGTCGACCCCGGAGACCCACCTAAAGTGGGTTAAACCCACAAATGCTGGGTTGATCAGCAAGTGCACTCGCCACTGCACCCCAACGGTTCTCATGCATTACTGTGTGTCTTTCTCCCGGGACTGAGTGGTACCATCAGCTATGGATGGAACAAATGCAGATGATACAACCTCTTTGAGCCTATAAAATGTTCAATGAAACAATCTGGAAAGGTTAACGGTAATCCAGCCAACAAATGCCATCATTAAAAAATGCGCATATCTCAGGTCTCTTATCAACAGGAATAACACAAACACCATCCTAAAATGTAGCAAACAAAAAGACCACAAAAGAAGAAAATGTGACATGAAACTCAACAGTGGTGGAGTGGTAGCACTGTTCCTACAACCAAAGAGATCTGGGGTTTAGTTCTCTGACCTCAGTGCCCCACTCCCTGACTGGAATTACATCAAAAATACAAATAATCTAGGGCAGAAATGTAAACCTGAAATTACAAAATGTTCACAGTAATTATTCAACTTCTACTGGGCTGCTCGTCACAAAATAAGTGATAACTGCGTGTAGTAGCTGTATAAAATGTGGATGTAACAACTTATACTGGGCTGCTCGTCACAAAATAAGTTATAACTGCGTGTAGTAGCTGTATAAAATGTGGATGTAACAACTTATACTGGGCTGCTCGTCACAAAATAAGTGATAACTGCGTGTAGTAGCTGTATAAAATGTGGATGTAACAAAGGCTTTCAAATATATGAAGGCACATAATAACAGGCAGTTTGTCACAATCAATTAACATTTGTGTCACAATAAATTAATATTTGACAAAGACACGGTTGCCTGAAATACTCAAAATTAGCTAAATTTATCTTTACAATGTTTGTTGTTTGATTTTCACATAAACATCTAAATATTTTTTGTTTGCACGCTTTGTACTCAAGCGTAGTCCACGCAAGTGCTTCTACTTCTTGTGCACCAGACTGACTTTGCGAGTGGATTAGCTTTCCCGATTACCAGTGTCCCTCGCCATCAGGTGGTTCACTCCAACTTCTGATGTACTTGTAATTTACATCCCCAAGTCAAGGACGAGAAGTCAACATTCTAGTCCCATGACCTGTATAGGGATTGAACCCGCTACCTCGGCATCAGCACACCAAAAGTTAAGAGCGAGCACTCTTATTTATTCTTCCACGCTAACCTCCATCTAAATGCTTGATGCATCATCTTTTTAATAATGCCTGATGCTGGATCTGTTCAACTTGAATGTTTCATTACTGGATTTTTTTATGACGTCTGAATGTTTGATGTCGGCAATTACAAACTGGTAAAGGTGATCCTATTACAGTAACTTCCCCATGAAGTGTGATGCCACAAGCTAGAACTCAAGTCTGTCAGAGGTTTTCCAACCAATAAACCTTGCATTACAATTGATGTCTACTACATTCCTGTGTTTTCTATGAGAGCTAATCAATCCATCATCATCAGCAGTGCTCTGCAAATGACATAGGCACTTATGTCTCCACAGATCTCGGTCCTTGGTGTTCTGAATGAATTCTACTGATGATATTCCTCCATGCCATCACTTAGACCATCAAGCATGATTTCCTTTAGCCTGCCTCTTGTACTGATGATCTTTACAGTTGTCACAATGTTCTCCACTGCCTCTCTTCTCATCACATGACCAAAGACAGCTGTTTCTGTCTTAAGTTGCGTATGTTCTACTTTCATTAACCTCTTCCAGACTGTCGTCGTGAGTTACTCTGGCAATCTGAGGTACCTGCAGCATTCATCTGTGAAACCACATCTCCGCTAACTCAAAGTTCTCCTTAATTTGTTTACTCCCATTCCACGATGCACTGCCATACAGCAAAACATTTTCAGTATAACATTTCAATACTCTCATTTTAAAATAAGAACATCTACTTATTTCTCACACACAAACTGATGCCTGACATTCTAAAACATTATTCAAGAAAATTACATAAACATCATCATAATTTGTATATGTTATAAATCATTTTATATTATAAATCATTTTATGTACAAGTTAATATCAAACAGACAAATGTTAAGTAGTATGGTTAACAGATTCACATAGATTACATGAAAGTTGGTTGCAATCAACCCAGCATTTACTGGCTGTGTGTAATTTACTAGGAAATGTTAGTTCAGTAGTTTGCCATTGCTTTTTGAACAGCTGGTGACTCATACCATCTAAATCAACACAAAGGGGTCCCGCAGCTGATTTTAAATCCTCAACATGGTATGACAGGGAATTGTGAAACTGCGTCTCACAATCAGCTATACCACAGCACCGGTTCGATTACATGAAGGGCTAGATAAGTAAGAGGAAGCTTCAATCGAAAGCTTTAACAGTGTGATAGAAATTGCAATCCCTGGGAAGGTTAACCCGGTCAACAAGCACCCACAGAAATTGGATGTGTCGGCCTAATGGTGCAAGAACGCAGCTCTGCTGTAAACAGGCACAATGCAATCACGTCCGAAAAATCTCTCCAGATGAATGCAGAAGAAGAAGAAATTGCAATAACCATGCCATTGTCTTGTAACCTGTCAATATTGTTGTTAAGGATGTCAAAAGTGTTAAGCACGTAACATCACGGTGCAGATGAACACAGTGATGCCATAAGGACAGTTTAAAGATGGCTGCCCCACTTCTGACAGCAACGAAAGATCAGCAGTGTTCTGTTATTCGCTTTTTTGATCAGTGAAACATATAGAAATTCATCGGTGAATGAAGATCCTGTATGGTGATGCATGCCTGTCAGTCCAACAAGTGTATGAGTTGAATAGGAAGTTTTAAAACAGTGTGACTGTTCACAACTGGGTCAGGCACATCGAGTAGTGACCCCAGAGAATTTTTTCTACAGGAATCCATGCGCCTGATCGGCACTGGAGGGCTTGCATTGAACACAGTGGAGACTAAATCGAAAAATTATACATTTGTTCATTACTTTTTCAGAATATATTCACACACACAAAAACACATTTAAGGTTTTCATTTGAAGTCCCCTGGTAAAAAGGAGAGACTGAACCAAAATAAATATGTGGTCAAATATATTAATCTGATCTTCCATATCTAGAGACATGGGTTTAACACTTTAGACCAAAAAGTCACGATTTGGGGCTGATACTTTCAAGTCTTTGAACTGAGTTACCAGTTTTCGTGGCTGATAGCTTTTACAAAATTGTTTGTTTCATTTTGTCAAGTTTATATGTTTAGTCTCAACTGTGTACAATAATACTGTTTACAAATTAAAACAATGTGCAACGGTGAGGAAGGTGTGCTAACAGTGGCATGGGCGAAGGTTCGATGGCTGGGCTCACTGTTCACTCCCTCACTAAGGGAGAGAATGACTGGCCACCTATCCCTCCGTGCACTCACTCAGACCTAACAAATGTGAAGGCCCTAGTAGCACTTCACATACCCTCAGTATGTGGGCATTTGTTTAAAAAAAAATAACCACATACAACATCAATCAGTTTACAAAATAAAGCAACCTTGGAAGTTTTAAAAATTAAAATAATTTTTGCTCGCTCGCTTTGATCTCAAGCGTAGTCCATACAAGTGCCACTACCTCTAATGCACTGGACTGATTTTTGCGTGTAGATTAGCTTTCCCTATAACCAGTGTCCCTCGCTATCAGGTGAACCCACTCTGACTTCTGAGGTACTTGTAATATATGTCCTCATGTCAGAGACGAGAAGTCAACATTTTAGTCCAACTGACCGATGTAGGGGTTGAACCCTCTACTTCGACATCAGCACACTGATGTTTAAGAACAGGCGCTCTTATCAATTCAAATAAAATCACTCGAAAATAAACAAAAATAACTCCATACAGATAACATTAAAGCATTCTGGGAAAATGTGAGGTGAATATTTTCCTTAACCATTATCAATTTTGCATAGAATGATTCCATTTATCACAAACTTTACTGTGAACATCATTCAAAAAGGATAAAGTAGTTTACACCAAGATTTGCAGACGTGTCATAAAATTAAGAAATTTCAATTGATGATATTCTACATTTCATGAGCTTGTATGAAAATGAGCTGTCAGCATCAACTTTACACATGTAATTAGCAGACACAAATCTTAGTTTAGCTACATGTCGGACCCGTGTCACCCACTTCATTGCGACAAATTACACTCAAATCCCCCATCGTCACCTACTTTACTGTGGCAAGTTGCACACTCAAATCCCCCATCGTCACCTACTTCAGTGCGACAAACTGCACACTCAAATGTCCCACTGTAACAGCTGTAAAATCAAGAAGATTCAACAACAGATATGCCACTATGTGCCAGGCTGTCATTTATTGCCCGCAGATATCCCCTCTGGGTGGATTTGCTAGCGTATGATAATGTCTTAAGCATGATCGGGCACAGGTCCAATGCCTTGGGTCTGCCGCTGGTCAGAGGGAAGGAAAATATTGGCCACTTATTCCTCTGTTCTCTCCGACCTACATTTAAAAAAAAAAATCCCCTCTGGGAGTCATGGTAGCGTAGTGGTTAGCACACATGCCTGCCACTCATCTGGGAGAGACAGAACTTAAGGAATTGTTATCAGTGCAGTAACATCAATTCTTCACCATAAATCATCGAACCCAGGCTCCCTGGTATGCAGATGGGTATTCCAATGTGTTGGCCAACAACTCCTCAACATACAATACAATCATGTAAAGTCTGTGTTACATTGCATATTAGAAGGATTATACCACATATAGCTCAAAAAGCTCTTCTATTCTACGGCTGTATGAAACAATACAAAATGTCAAAACTTTATAAAAACCAGCACAAATTGCAGTTCATGCAGGAAACAAAATTACAGATACAGGCTGATTTCATGTGAAGGAGAGGAAAAAGAAGAAGAAGAAGGATGTAAAACTTAACAGCAAACCTGGTTTCTCTCCCCAGGCACCAAGAGGCACTGATATAGCTGCTCTGTTATGTGAAATATAAGGCATCACTTGAGAAAACACATACAGCATTCACACAAGCCAGCAGTTGAGAAAACAAATTCAGCATTCACACAAGGCAGCAGTTGAGAAAACAAATTCAGCATTCACACAAGGCAGAAGTTGAGAAAACAAATACAGCATTCACACAAGGCAGCAGTTGAGAAAACAAATTCAGCATTCACACAAGGCAGAAGTTGAGAAAACAAATACAGCATTCACACAAGCCAGCAGTTGAGAAAACAAATACAGCATTCACACAAGGCAGCAGTTGAGAAAACAAATTCAGCATTCACACAAGCCAGCAGTTGAGAAAACAAATACAGCATTCACACAAGCCAGCAGTTTAGAAAACAAATACAGCATTCACACAAGCCAGCAGTTTAGAAAACAAATACAGCATTCACACAAGCCAGCAGTTGAGAAAACAAATACAGCATTCACACAAGCCAGCAGTTGAGAAAACAAATTCAGCATTCACACAAGCCAGCAGTTGAGAAAACAAATACAGCATTCACACAAGCCAGCAGTTGAGAAAACAAATACAGCATTCACACAAGGCAGCAGTTGAGAAAACAAATTCAGCATTCACACAAGCCAGCAGTTGAGAAAACAAATACAACATTCACACAAGCCAGCAGTTGAGAAAACAAATACAGCATTCACACAAGCCAGCAGTTGAGAAAACAAATACAACATTCATACAAAATATGTTAACAGCCACAATTCAGGCCAGAGTTTGTTACATCTATAACCACAATGGGAAACACAGTATACCAGATATAGAACTGTCACCTACAGAATCTTCCCTCTAGGTATTGGGTTTGAGTCCGTGGACAATGAGTGACCTGAAAATTGAGGACACATGACCATCTTTGGCCATGTCTCAGGCAGTCTGAATCTTGACCTGGTTACATGTTAATGTCTCTCCAGATGTGAAGTTACCGTACGTGGCATTGCACACCCAGTGGTTTATGAGCTTGGAGAGGGGAAGGAAAGCTCTGCTACATAGTGCTCGCATAGAGGGTGCTTTGGTAGCGGGTCAGGAGAAAAGTGTCTACATCAGCCTGAGATAAGATGCCAGTCCTTTCCAGGACCCATGACCACCTGAATATCAGTGCGTCATACTTAAAAGAGTTAAAATTTGAAGTACTTAAAAGAGTTAAAACTTGATGTACTTAAAAGAGTTAAAACTTGATGTACTTAAAATAGTTAAACTCAATGTACTGTAAAGAGTTCAAATTTGATGTACTTAAAAGAGTTAAAACTCATACTTAAAAAGAGTTAAAACGTGTACTTAATAGAGTTAAAACTTTATGTACTCAAAAGAGTTAAAGCCCAATATACTTAAAAGAGTTAAAATTCAATCTTTCAGAGAATTCTCAACCAACCACCCAACAAAGGAACAGAACACACATGCCATGATATCTGGGTCTTTCGTTCTCACGTTTCTCAAGCCACCAGTACTGGTCTCAGAAAAATTAGCAGATCTAATCTAATTGGAGCAACAAAAAAAAAACATTAAAAATATCTGGTTGCTGTCATTGCTTCATGTAAGAATGGGACAGAATTTGTTACGCAATTGTTTCATCACTGGGGTTAATTTGGCTTAGAGCTAACACAAGAATATCCCTCTTTTCCTTGTAAAACCGCAATTCTCTCCCTGCCAACCTTGCTGCTTCAAGGTCACGCTCAGCTACTTCCAATTCTGAAGTGATGATGTCGGGGGATTCTTGTTCTCGCGCAATCCAATCTAGTGCCATTTGTGAGCGCATGTCGTCGTCAAGGGCACGGTGGGAATAATGTGCTAGCACTTCCTGTCGTGAGCAGTTGCGTTCTCTCATGGCCTTGAGACTTCCGTTCCAGTGGAGGAGCTGGAAGACGGTCATGAGTTCTTGAAACTCCAGCATGGAGCGGCCCCTGTTGGCTTCTAGCATGAACTTGAAGGCACCAATGCCAGTGCTAGGGTTGTCTGCATCAGATGAGGAGCCCTGGTAGCAAAGAAATGACACAGAATGTTAATACATAATAATACAACTAACTGACTGACTAATTGACTTACTGATTGGCTAGATGATTAACTAACTGACTGACTGGCTAGCTAGCTAACTGACTGACTAGCTACCTAAATAACAGATTACTAGATGTGATGTGGAAATTCTGGAGTGGTGTATGAGCAAGATGATTTACTTAATCAACCGCTATATTCTGAAGGAGATACTGAGAGGATCTGAGCACTTATGGACTGAATGGTCTGATGTGCAGTAAGGATAATCTGATGACTAACTTAATAATCAACTAGCTAGCTAACTAACTAATTAACTAACTAACCAATTCTAACTAGCTTACCAACTAACTAATAATTAACTAACTAGCTATCTATCTAATAACTAACTAACCACCCAAACAACCCATAAAACCAGACAACCAACTAACACACACAGATTACCAGATGTGACTTGTAGAAATACTGGAGTAGAATATGTGCAAGATATTTTACACTAGTCTGGGCTTGCTTACTGAGTTGATATGAGTTAAGAACCGACATCACTGCACTCAGGGACATTCCCATATGTGCTCCATCCCTCGTTCAACAGCTAGCGAAGAGTCATACTACTAATCATTCCCACTTGCTTACTTCACTTACTTGAGACCCTTTTACATACTTTGATCTGTACTGGGTATATGGTGCTAGGAATCTACTCAGTGAATCACACAAACAATATGTTAACATCTGCCTCTCCTGTAATCTATTCAACCCATCACATAAAATATGTTAACATCTGCCTCTCCTGTAATCTATTCAACCCATCACATAAAATATGTTAACATCTGCCTCTCCTGTAATCTATTCAACCCATCACATAAAATATGTTAACATCTGCCTCTCCTGTAATCTATTCAACCCATCACATAAAATATGTTAACATCTGCCTCTCCTGTAATCTATTCAATGAATCACATAAAATATGTTAACATCTGCCTCTCCTGCAATCTATTCAATGAATCACATAAAATATGTTAACATCTGCCTCTCCTGGAATCTACTTAACGAATCACATAAAACATGTTAACATCTGTCTCTCCTGTAATCTACTCAACAAATCACTGTTAACATCTGCCTCACCTGAAAGCTACTCAAGGCATCAAGTATAGCCTTCTCAATAAATTCGTCTGTGATTTTCCTTGATGGATGTTCATTGAAGACCGAATTCATGAGAGCAATTTTTGCAGCGCTGCGTCTCGCCTCAGCTTTTGTGTTCACCACCTGGTGGCAAATTATAGGTAAGTTTATACTATGAAGTATATTAAATCTATATGTAAATTATTGGTATATAAAAGGTATCTATATATGTAAATTATTTGTATATTAAAGACATCCATATGTAAATTATTTGCATATAAAGGCATCTGTAACATAAATTATTTGTATATAAAAGTCTACATATAAATTATGTGCTTTTGAAAGGTAAAGGTAGTTCCCATAGCAGATATTGCCGTTAAGATTTGAAGTATTTGACCTTTATTTATTTTAGGGTGGAGGTTAGCCCTTCCGGTGTGCTGATGCGGAGTTAGCGGGTTCAATCCCTACCCGGTCAGATGGATTAAAATGCTGACTTCGCGTCCTTGACTTGAGTATGTAAATTACAAGTACCTCTGAAGTCAGAGTGGGTTCTCCTGATGATGAGCGACACTGGTAACAGGGAACGCTAAACCACACACAAAAATCAGTCCAAAGCACTAGGAGTACTAGCATGTGTATGGACTTTGCTGAGTTCAAATTGAGCAAACGAAAAACATAAAAAAATAAAAATATATATTTTATGCCACGACGTACGAGGTGAAATAGCCAGTTCCTTTCCACGTGTTGTTAGCTTCTGAATATTTGTCCTGGGCTTTACTTCAGCAGCTGTGGTTTGGTTATTATTTAAATCTGCTTTCTTATTTTTCTTGTCTTCTATTTTCTTTAGGGTTCCTAGTATTACTCTATATTCAGATATAAACAATATCAAAATGTTCACATGTTAAAACTCCATACAAACAACATCAAAATCTACACAACCAATGGTACAGTCCACACAAACAACATCAAAATCTACACAACCAATGGTACAGTCCACACAAACAACATCAAAATCTACACAACCAGTGGTACAGTCCACACAAACAACATCAAAATCTACACAACCAGTGGTACAGTCCACACAAACAACATCAAAATCTACACAACCAATGGTACAGTCCACACAAACAAAATCAAAATCTACACAATCAATGGTACAGTCCACACAAACAACATCAAAATCTACACAACCAACTACCAACAAAAACAGCTTTCAAATGGAGATCAACTAGAAACTGCAGGGGTCATGAAACAGGACAACAAATGGCCTCGAAATTCATGACTTACCTGGAAACTGCCAAAACAACTGCCACCAGGCAAGCTAACGTAGCAGACATATGGGGGAGCTGTGGCAGGCTGTGATTCGTAGACAACCAGTGCTCCATTTGTCAGATCAGAACCTCTCTCCAGCTTCATTTGCCAGAATTCCTGCAAGGCTTCCACAACAGTTCACTGGCGAGAAACAATGTATCTCAGTTACAATGTATTAACTTGTTCATCTGGTATAACAGTACTATTATACTAGGTAGTTCTACCCCGCTAGACGTTCTGAAATTGTATAGTACTATTGTGCTAGATGTTCTGAAATAATATAGAAACTATTGTGCTAAATATTTTGAAATAGTTTAGTACACTGGGCTAGATGTTCTGAAATAGTACAGTACTATTGTTCTAGATGTTATGAAGTAGAGTACTATTATACTTTGTCTTAGTCCACGCCAAGCGGCGTTGGTGATCAAGTCTGTGCACAGCCGTCAACGTCGTATATTGCCAATCATTTCTATTACTGAAGTTCCTCCATGCCGTAATGTCAAACTGTTCAGCATATCCTCACTTGGTCTCTCTCTGCCTCCCTTCCCCTTGAACTTTCCCGTTGCCACAATGCACTCCAGTTGTCCCCTTCTGATGACTTGCTCAAAGAATATGGACTGTCTTTTTCTGATGCGAGTAACCTGTTCTCTTTGTGTGTTTTCTTCCTTTAAGTATCTTCATGTCCTTTTTCTTTCATCCACTGTCTTCCCATCATCCATCTATAAAACCACATCTTCACGGCTTCCACATAATTAATGTCTGCCAATTGTCAATGATTCACTTCCATATATCAGGATGTATTGTATATACAGTGCTATTATGTTAAATGTTCTAAAAGCTCTACAGTCACACATACTGAGTCATATTGTTTGGTCTGCTTTGAAAAGTATAAATTCATGACACAAAGGTACTTCCGTAAGTCCCCCCCCCCCCCCCCCAACTTCACACAAAGAGAATCTTATCACAGTGCACGGATCCACATACGTGTAAACTCTAGAATCACATGCTATAAACATGTTTGTGGGTAGGTTTTCTCATTTTGAAATGAAGCCTGGGTAGTAGCCTAATCAGTCGGCTCTCTTTGTATTGACACCGTTATTTTGGCATATCCTTTTTACAGGACATCGCTGTCTACACCAGCATTTTACTGCTATTCTTGATGTCTAGGCAAGTTTACGTTCAGTAGTTTGATTGACAAGTGATGAGGGACTTCAACATGCACAAGAGTTTCCTAGTCGGGGGGAGGGAGGGGGGGAATAAAAGGCAATTTAAAAAAAAAATAAATTAACATTTTATTAAAGCAAGAAAATCGACTTCATTGCACTGGATTTATCCCATAAGGCTTACTCTCTTTCTGCAGGACATCCTGCCAGAAGAATGGCACAAAGCACAAACTCCATAGCTCCAGTGACAACCCCCAGGCATCTCTGAGAAAATTGCACCTGTGAACCAAATGACGTGGCCCAGAATAAAACCCACAACTTTCAGATTACAAGGCAGGCGGGGTAATCATGTAACTACGGAGACTGCCTATCAATAAGCAGGTGTTGAGTCATGTGATACACAATAGGGTAAGGGTCAAAGCACAAGAAATGAACAAACCTCTCCCACAGCCATGTGTGTGTTTGGCAAAACTGTTGATAACGGCATCCACTGCTTCTTTCAGCACAGTTTTGGCCTTGGCATCACTAAGTTGTGCTCCCTGGGAACTAGCATGCACGCTGGCTGCAGCATCGGCAGCAACTGAAGCCAGATTGTGGAACGCATAGTGCATGGGTGTGCTCTGCTGCTGTTGCCGAGGTGCCCGCGGTGATATCACTGGCTTACCTGAAGTTGCCATTTCCATGATGATGCCGTGACAGTGGATACAGGGGTGTTTGAAGCTACCTGGATGCACTCACCATTACATGAATAAACACCTGGAAAGGAAACATAACTCTTTCAGAACCAGATCTGATGGGGGATGAGGTCACACAAATCACTCACCTTTTTTCCATGGCTATAACCTGTGTTCGTTCATGTCCACTTATTGAATATTCATGACCAGGATTAGAAAAATCCACTAGCTTGGTTGGTGTGGTCCCCCTCGATATTTTTACGCGGCGCCTGAATTTTCAATTGTTTTCTTAGCCTGTACATGCAAAAAGAAATAGGCTCACACTTGAAAAAAAAATGCGCTGGCTCCTGAATTCTGTTTAGTATTTTTTTACCCCTCTTTATGGCTAACCTTTATATCTAGAGGCCACGCCTTCTATCGATCAATCAGGTGCTGTCTTCACAATGAAGGTTGACTGCAATGGATCTCCAACACTGTCTATCTCTCACCTTGACTTGTACATTCTGTCAGATTGATGTTCGTCCATCTCTTGATGTTATCTTCCCACTTGCATTGTTGTCTACCTCTTGCTCGCTTGCCTTCAACCTTGCCCTCCAGTATGGTTTTTACAAGAGTGTTAATGTGGCCAAAATATTTCACTTGCCTCTTTTATTATTTCTTTCATCAACTCTCTTTTCATTTCCTGTTTTGTTCTAGATCATCTGTTATTAGCGCTCACTTGCTTTGAACTCAAGCGTAGTCCATACACACTACTTCTATAGTGCTGAGCTGAATTTGAATTTTGCTTGTGGATAAGCTTAACCTATTAACAGTGTCCCTCGCCTTCAGGCAAACCCACTGTGACTTCAGAGGTACTTGTAATTAATGTCCCCGAGTCAAGGACGATAAGTTAACATTTTAGTCCAACTGTCTGGTGTAGAGATTGAACCCCTTACTTCGGAATCAGCACACCGGATAAGAACACGAGTTCGGCCATGCTGACCTTTCTAGAACATCTGAATTTGATTGTTTTTGTTTCCATAAAATAAGACAAATTCTTCTGCACAGTCATTTTTAATGCATTGTTAATCTCTTAAGATGTTAATACTGCTGTCATGATGTTGAAAGCCTATTTGGCCATTCCTATTCTCTTTTTGATTTCTGGTTCACTTCTGTCATCATCTACGCCTTCATCTGCCACAAAGTATTGACTCTGTGCAATCTTTAAAATAAAAATAAGCACCCTTACACACGTCTTTAGGCCATCTTCTTTTGTTTGCTTGACAATGATTGTCTACAACTGCAGTGCTGTCTGCCTATGCCTACTGGACATAAGGTTCAGGCCCTAGTTCAACTGTCATTCATTCATTCAGTAGCATGCCCCTTGAAGAACTTCGCTCCCATTACAACCTTCAGGAAAACTTCTTGGTCATAAGCAAGATGTCCCAGCTTCTGCCATATCCTGCACCCAGCTTCTCTTTGGCCTTCCTCTTCCTCTCTTACAGGGCATGTACCCCTCCATGATGTTTCAAGATAGCAAAATATGTCAATTTTGTTTCTTTTATTATCTCTTGTAGCCAACCTTCTTCAACATTAAGCTATAATTGGGGCCCTTATGATGTTTCGTTTCTGCCTATGAAAATAAAGAGCTTTCGCTTTCTATATTCTGATTGGTTGCAGCCTGGGCTATATCTTGGTGTGGAGTACATATTTGTTGCCATTTCTCATGTTTGGTCCATATACTTGCAAGAACTGGCACAAGGTGCTAGCTCCATATTTTTATAGATCTCTCGGCACTTGAAGGGTAATGAGGTTGGTATCATGCCGGCAGCCTTTATTTCCCTAGATATTTACTGGTACCATTTAAGGCTGGGTCGACTAGATAGCCTAGGTAAATTTCACACAGCAAGGTTATAATTATATAAGTGTTATCTACACATATATACAGCATATATAAAGACATAAACATATATACTTGTTTATAAGCATACATGCATATCATAAAGACTCACTTGCACATACACATATACATACTTTAATTCACATAAAATGTAAACTCATACACACCTATTCACATAATACCTGCCTACTATTTACATAAGAGTAGTATACGGTATGCAAATAAGTATTTGCACACACACACACACACTCATGCATGCACACATATGCATGCATGCACCCATCCAGGCATGCATGGGCGCACTAAATCTGGACACATTCCCACTAAATCTTGACTCTCTGCCATTCTAAATCTTGGCTCTTATCCATTCTAAATCTTGGCTCTTATCCATTCTAAATCTTGGCTCTCAACACAACTTTGAATACTAACCTTTCATAGAATATGGTAATATAAACCAAACAAATATGACAGGTGCTATCCATTGTACTTCATTCTTTCATTTGATTGTCTATATCTGAAATGTCTTTTGTATAAACTTCACTGTCATGTTATTTAGTTCATTCAGTAGCCCATAGAGTTTACCTTCCGCTGTTGTTTTTCTAAACCAAGATTGTTGCATTCAGCACAATCTTGGAGTATGTAGTCTGCTGTCTGCAGTGCCAATTCACATGAACAGATGGCTGATTATGCCAATCTTAAATTGTGCATAATTGACTGTGTCCTGTTCTGAGGCACAGAATAATGATTTGTTCTGGTCTGTCCATAAAATGGTAATCATCTTATCTGGTGATGATGGCTTTGTAATTGATTTGATGATTCTTTTTTTGTTGTTGCTAATATATGAATGATACATCAGATTCCTCTTCTGTTGCCCCTTCCTTGGCTAGTTGATTAGCTCTCTTGTTTCCAGGTACTTCCCAGTGAGATGGTACCCACTGTATGGTGACCTTATGCTGACTGCTTAGTTCAGACAGTAGTATCCGTAGTATTAGCAATTTCCTAGACTGAATTACCTAAAGTACTGATTTTGTGTGTGTCAATAGTACAACAGATTGTGTGCCGTGACTGGTATTCTTTTCCTCACAATTGCAGGCATTTTGAATTCTTAGAATGTGAGTCTGTGTCAATAATCAACAAACGTTCAGTTTCTACATAACCATTTCTAGTCACAACTAGATATGATGCACTACCCACAGAAGAAAAGGAAGAGGATCAAGAAAAATAGGGGGAAAAAGAATGACTGAATGAATGAATAAATCTCAATCTATCTAGGAGAGGAAATTTTCTTCTTCTGTGTTTCTCTTTCATGGGGGGTGTCACACCTTGTTATGCACTTCGAAGGTCAGTGTGTCAACTTCAGCAAGCATTGATGTCAGGTTGACTTCCTCTAGACAAGATTCCATCCAATGAAAGGCGCTCTCTTTATTTGTTGAGTATGTTTACATTCCTAAACATTTTGCCAGGGTATGGCTTTACTACCTACTATTTACAGTGTTCAATGGCCGTGGGATGTTTAACGTGCACAATATGCACACAAGACCTCCTTTATTTTAAAGACCTTGTGCGATAAGATTTGGTATCCAACCTTACTACCCAAGTCATCATATAGCGAGTCCCATCGTGCCATTACCGGAAATGAAAAACAAAGTGATATACGGAGTCACCTAGCGGTGACTCACCTTGTCCCGGAAAATGCTGTCCAATTTACCATGCATTCTTTCGACGTCATTCATTCATTCAAATCTCACGTGACAAGAACACACGTCATCCTGGGCTTCCCAGGAAAGGTTTGCCCAATATTCCGTTCACAGCGATTGGTTGAAATCATCGTGACCTTTTATATAAATAAGAATATATTTCATACTTACCGTAATTAATTGTTTTTTTGGTGTTGCAGATAGAATTAATTCAATTATAGACGTATTTTTGAATTCTGCAAACAATTTTAAATATATCTGGAAAGTTTCATCGCTTTAATCACTGCCCGGTGGATGTAAACAACATTTTCTGCGAAGATGTGTTTTTTGCTCTTTGCGCATATATATCAGACTGGCATGTGCACTTTGTAACACTATTCTGGTGTTGCAGATAGAATTAATTCAATTATAGATGTATTTTTGAATTCTGCATACAATTTTAAATATATCTGGAAAGTTTCATCGCTTTAATCGCTGCCCGGTGGATGAAAAACATTTTCGGCGAAGCGTGCCTTTGTGAATGGGTAAAGGCATGGCATGATAATGGCCTATGTGCCATGGTGACTGCGCATGCGCATATCGATCGAACTGGCATGTACACTTTCACTTTTCAACACTCAAAACGTGCAATTTGACCTACAAAAGTTAAAGAGAACACAAGTTTAAAGATTATTAATAATTTATTTGTATACTTGTACTATCTTTTAATCATTTAACATGACGGAACATATTTTTGAAGTCAGTTTTCATAATCCGCCTATGACCCGCTGGTTGTGAGACCAACCTCGCAAGCCGAGAAAAATGAAAACGGCACATTGAACCATAAATAATTTTGTTCTGATGCTTGCAATAGAAAACCATCAATTGTAGATGGATCTTCGAATTCTGCATCAGATTTTTGAGAAATTTTGAAAGTTTCATCGCTAACTTGCTTTAATTGTGGTTGAAAAACAGGCGAAAATGTTACGATCGTAAAACCCAAAACGGCGGCTTGAATATATAAATATCTTTGTAGAACAAACATTGTGTGCTTGCTAGCGTAGTCGTAAGCATTCCGCCTGTCACGCAGGAGACACCAGGGTTCTCATCCCGGCTGGGCATGTTTTTTTTTTTTTAAATTTTTCACAAAATTATTAAGTGATATAATAGAAACTATTAAACATTACGAACTAAAATATTATATAGAAATAAGAAACTGGAAGTTTGTGAATAAAGTGTGCTCTATGGATCTGTGCGAGCTGCCGACTGCCGGGGAGCGCATCCCACAGAGACAGCGGAATGATCGTATCGAAATCGATGGATCCAATAGATGTCTCTATTTAATGTAAATTTTAATTGTCATATAAAATATCGCCACTGAATCAGTATAGTTTCATCGCTAAACTTGCTCGAATTATGGTTGAAAATAGATTTTCTGCGAAGATGTGACTTTGTGAATTGGGAACCCACGGGCATTATGGCCGCTGCATATCGATTGCACTACACTTTTCAACACACAAAACGTGTGATTTGACCTACTAAAGTTAAAGAGAACACAAGTTTAAAGATTATTGATAATTTATTTGTATACTTGTACTATGTTGTAATCATTTAACATGACGGAACATTTCTGAAGTCAGGTTTCATATGACCGTTTGAGACCATCTCGCATGCATACCCGCTGGTGGAGGTAATTGGACACACTGGAGTGCTACACTTACGGGTGTATAGCATGAGAAATCGCAACTCGTCTCACCTTCACAAAATTGTGAATATCTTCACTTATAAGTGACATACAGGCATCATTGAGGCACCATTTGATTTTTAATTTCAAGGCCTATCTACTGTCGCGGTCTCATTTGTAAATACTCAAAATTAAATTGATGATAGGGCTCGCTACGTCATATGTGGGCCACACTGATTTCTTTAATTTGAGGGGTACATAACGCAACTAGACTATCTCATATCTGATATGTAACAAGCTGACTGTGATACTGAGTATCATACATACTCTCCTCTTGATGAGGTACTCCATTGAGTTCTTAACAATAACACCACACAGCACACTATTATTTATTTTTTTTTTAAATGTTCTTATTCGCCATTCATTCAAACTGTGCAAATATCAAACCAATGACCTGACTAACAACAACATTGACATTACATTAAAAAAAAAACAAAAAAAAAAACAACAGGAGTATAAAAATTATAAACTAAAAAATCACCGGTGTCCCTCATCCCATTCAATTTCCTTTGATTACAGTAATTTACTGTACAGTAACTTTACAACTTTTACACTGATTTCGCACTGTTGTTTTTTAATTCAACACGACCATTGCCATTAGAGCAAATTAAGTATATTCGAGCTCCACTTGGGCAATTATCTAACTTACCTCATGCTGCAAATATCTATCACGTAAACTAGAGAACAAGCTATAGAAGAAACAGTATTCCGTGGATTCTGAACAGAACGTCGGTGCACAGACAATACATCAACAACAAAGTTTTCCAGCAGAAGTTCTTTAAGTTTCACTTCCGCCTGCAGTCAACTTCCGGTATGGCCTAATGTCAAGGTCAATATTTCAATATAATTGACATGTCATAACGGCGGGGTAGCGGAATCAACCCTCCACCCGTCAGTAGGACTTTAACGTTGACTTGAAGCAATGGCAAGCTACTGAATGTAAAATTGTCTTAAAAAATGAATCTAGGGTTGGAGTTGATCGTTACGTCCTACAAAGGAAACAACACTATTTATGGGGGGTACGGAGAAATGGGGGATACGGGGTGTCAGGCATTGGTAGCTCCTTTGGTAAGGATGACTCTCATGTCCTTTTCAGGACCCATCCCCCACTGGTCCAAGCCTGACACCCAGCTCGTGCCTGTGGCTCCTAGTAGCTGTCAGCATGCGACAGCGGCCACCCCCCGGGCAACAGCTGTGAGAGGCTGGCTAAACCAGGCATGGGTATCCGATTTGGTGTCAAACCAAGAGGTAAACTAGGGTATGCCTACCCAGCATGTGAAGACAGGATTCGACAGCCTGCGCGGAAGAAATCATTCCTGATTCAACGGGCAAGACGGCGTTTACCAGCAAAGCGTTGTGGAACGTAATGAGCACGGCAAGGTACGTAGAGCGCCCTGGTCATCCACTGCACCTGTATTCGTCTCCAGTCGACTTGTCTTGCCACTGGACTCAGATGGACTCAGGCGAGAGAGTGAGGTCGACGAATTGCGCAACTCTTCCTCACTTTAATCCAAGTCATCGCGCAAGTCATTCTTCATCCAACAACCCCACTGGATGAATGAATGGTCATCATCATTCTTGATGGACAAACAACAAAAACACAAAGGAAACAACTCTTTTGGAACCAGATCGTAGACGCCTATAATTTTTCTTCCTCATCTTCTTTTTCCCTTCCTCCCTACCCCCTTCTTCGTTTTCTCAACTTCTTCTTTTTCTCAACTTCTTCTTCTTCTTCTTCTTCTTCTTCTTCTTCTTCTTCTTCTTCTTCTTCTTCTTCTTCTTCTTCTTCTTCTTCTTCTTCTTCTTCTTCTTCTTCTTCTTCTTCTTCTTCTTCTTCCCTCTCCTCCTCTTCCTTTTTCTTTTTCCTCTCCCTCCTCCCCTTCTTGTTTTTCTTCTAGTAGAGGAGTGGTTTTCAACCGGTGGGGAATTCCCCCCAGGGGGAGATATTTTGGTTTCTGAGGGAGGGGGTGAGAATTAAATTATTTCAAGATCTCGTTAATACAAGAACCGATTACTTGACTTGATATTGTTTTTCCCTGCATACTTTACGGTTCTGTACTTCTCGCCCTTCGTTTGTATAACGTAAGTAGAACCGCAAATCACGTTTTATGTAGATATCTAGACTTGTTATAGTATGTGTTATTAAATTTAGCTTCCATTTTTACATATACTGTGTAGGGGGAAGGTAATTTATAGGGAGGAAATACGAAAGGGGGGTGGGATGAAATTCTGAACATATGATGAAGATGGGCCAAATTTTAAATAGGTTGATAACCACTGTAGTAGAGTATCCCTATCATTAAAAAAGCAAAACAAAACCATCAACTCAACATATTAAAGATACTGCTAACGGAAATAAACATTAGTCGGACAATGTAATTTCGCCACATCAAATGCCATACATAACAATCTGCTGAAAATGTTAATGGCGGGAAAATTTGAGAGTTTCAGAGTACCATAGATAGACGTACAACATCAGGAAATGAGTCGGGAAATTGCCTAGCAGAATGTACAACGAAGGTTCGGGGCACACACTGTGCCTTACCACCAACCTACACTGCGAAGATGGCACTTGATCTTGATGTTATTAACAGGCGAGAAATCGGCTTTGTCACTAAGGCCACATATCATGTTTGTTGCCAAGTGGCCTAGGCATTCGTGTCTCTCCAAAGTTTTATTAATTTGTGTTCTGTTTCACTTCTATTAATGTTTTCACCCTGCATCATTTCCAACTGATGTGTCAGCCGCTATCGCACATGGATGCCCTGAGGCGGCCATTAATGCAGTTTTGTGGATCTGATGTGACTTGCTTCGTGAAAACATAGGAAGATAATGAGGTGATTTTACATTGTCTTCTACATTACAGATATATCATTTCTGCTTCTGATAACAGTAAATGAACAAATTAGAAAGAAATTAGAAGCAACAGAGATGTGGTTTCTGAGACGAATTGTTGAGAATTCCTTGGACTGCCAGAGTAACTAACGACGACTTCCTGAGACAGGCTAATGTAATGAAACTAGAACATTATATACAACAATAAGAAAGAGACAAACAGCTTTCTTCGGTCATGTGATGAGAAGAGAGGCATTGGAGAACATTGTGACAACGGGAAAGATCGAGGGGAAGAGAGGCAGACCAAGAGAAATTATGCTGGATGGATTGAGACAGTGGCATGGAGGAATGCCACCAGCAGAGTTGATCCAGAACACCAAAGACCGATATCCGTAGCGAGCCATGAACGCCTACGCCAGCTGGCAGGGCACTTGATGATGATGATGATGATGATGCTTCTTATAGCAATTCCGTCTATCAGGAAAAGTTGGGTGTCATGTTGTGTTCAGCTGCAAATTTGTCCTCTTATACCAGTGGATACCCATCCTCTAAAGCTGCGTTTGCACACAGATAATGGTTCTGGTCTAAATAAAAAATATGTTAAACTTTTTTCTTTGTTATTCAAAACCAAGAATAAGTCCACAGCAGACTAGGTGTGAGTTGGTTCAAAGCCTATATCCCATTTGAAGGTAAAAAGAAGATGACGACGAAGAAGAAGAAGAAGAAGAAGAAGAAGAAGAAGAAGAAGAAGAAGAAGAAGAAGAAAAAGAATAAGAAGAAGAAGAAGAATTGTTAAATACAAATATTGATATCAGAGCTTGTTGTTTCCCTTGTCGACCGTCACCGGAAGTGCCACGTGTGTCGCTGTTGTCCACTCGCCACTATCAACAAAAATGGCGATATCACTACAGGAGAAGCAGATTAACGCCTTGAAACGAATGCTGAATTTTAATCAGCCGCTGTCCAAGGCATCTCACGCTGAACCCACATGGAAGGTCCTTGTCTACGACAGATTTGGGCAGGATATTATATCGCCCTTGTTGACAGTTAAGGAACTTCGCGACATGGGCGTCACCCTCCATTTAAGCCTTCACTCTGATCGAGACCCCATTCCAGATGTGCCGGCAATTTATTTCGTAATGCCAACGGATGACAACGTTCAGCGTATATGCAGAGACTTCCAGAATCAACTTTATGAATCGTACTACCTGAATTTTATTTCAGCCGTATCCAGACAGAAGTTAGAAGACATTGCTCAGTCAGCCATACAGTCCAATTCAGTCCAGCAAGTTGCGAAAGTGTTTGATCAGAATTTGAACTTCATTTCTCTGGAGAATGAACTGTTTACTTTACGTCATCAAGACAGAGATGCTATTTCGTATTATGCTATAAATAAGGGAGATGTAAAAGACACAGAAATGGAATGGATAATGGACACGATAGTCGACAGTCTGTTCTCGGTTTTTGTTACACTTTCCATTGTACCTGTTATAAGATCACCCCGGGGCAATGCCGCAGAAATGGTAGCAGAAAAGTTGGATAAAAAGCTCAGAGAAAACCTCAGAGATGCTAGAAATAGCCTGTTTGCTTCTGATGGTGTACCTGGACAGTTTAGTTTTCAGAGACCTCTTTTGATTATCTTGGACCGAAACCTTGATTTGGCGACAATGTTACATCATACGTGGACTTATCAGGCATTAGCTCATGATGTGTTAGATTTGAAACTAAATCGTGTGGAAGTAGAGGAAGTCATCGAAGAAGGTCCTCATGTCAGCTCTCCTGCTAGAAAACGAACGAGAAAAAAGACTTATGATCTTTCATCTCGAGATAAACTGTGGGTATCTCAGAAAGGGCACCCATTTCCAGAGGTAAGCTGAATGCTTACAGACAAGAGGAAGGGGAGGTTAAGAAACTGAAAGCAACACTCTGCCTTGAAGGTGAGGATGATACAGCTATCAGCATGCTTTCTGACAATACGGCTCGCTTGACGTCTGCTGTGACATCCCTTCCTGACTTGCTGGAGAAGAAACGGCTTATAGACATGCACATGAACATTGCTACTGCCCTCCTGGAGCAGATTAAAGCCCGGAAACTTGACACATACTTCGAGACTGAAGAAAGAATGATGAGTAAATCAACTCTGAACAAATCCTTAATGGACATCATTTCTGATCCGGAAGCTGGGAAACCTGAAGACAAAGTTCGTCTGTTTATAATTGCAATGATATGTGGACCTCCGATGTCAGAGGCAGAAATTGATCAGTACTGCGTGGCTCTTCAAGCCGCCAACTGCGAAATATCAGCAGTCCAGTACGTTCGTCGGTGGAAATCGTACGCCAAGCTGCAGGCTCCAGCTAGCCAGTATACCGGAGGCAGCATCAGCTCTACCAGCATGTTCTCGGGCCTTCTATCCAAGGGTTCACAGTTTGTCATGGAAGGCGTGAAGAACCTTGTGGTGAAAGGTCACAATCTGCCAACAACCAGAATTGTCGATGCTTTGATGGAGCTAAAGTCACTGCCCGATGTCGACGACTACAGGTACTTTGATCCAAAACTTTTGAGAACAGACCCCTCATCTGTACCTCGTAGTAAAACCCCTTTTCAAGAAGCATATGTATTTATAGTTGGTGGTGGGAACTACATAGAGTTTCAGAACCTCATGGATTATGTGAAGAGTAAATCAACGCCAACGGTTCATAAGAAGATTGTGTATGGTTGTAGTGATTTAGTGAATGCGTCACAATTCTTGAAGCAGCTTTCACATTTGGGGCAAGAGATGTAGATTGTAATGAATTAGTGCAAAGCAGTTTTTCATGAATTGTCACATTATGAGATGTATTTGTTTACTGCCTGATACATCACAATTCTTTTAGACAACATTGACTAACTAATTCATACAGCAGTCTTTGAAACAGATGTCACACTAGTAGCAAAAGATGACACCCTGACTAGTTCATAAAAAGCCGTTTTTTTTTCAAGCGAAGTCCATACATGCGCTACTATTTCTGCTTCATTGAACTGATTTTTACGTGAGGATTAGCTTTCCCTATTACCATTTACCCTCGCCATCAGGCAAACTCACTCCGACTTCAGAGGTACTTGTAATTTACACCTCCAAGTCAAGGATGAGAAGTCAACATTTTATTGCAACTGACCGGTGTAGGGGTTGAACCTCAGAATCAGCACACTGAATGTTTAACAATGAATGCCCTTATCCATGCAGCCATGCTGATCTTCAAGCAGTTTGTAAAACAAACCATATATCACAATATCAGGTGTTCTTTGTCAACAGATTGTTTATACATCTCATTTCTTTATAACAGTTTTCACATTATGAGATAATTTTTAACTAATTAAATACATCACAGACCTTAAAACACATTTCACGCATACGGCAGGATATGTCTGTGTTTTTTTCTAGTTTATGTGAAGCAACTTTTTGTTTAAACAGCTATCTCATCATGAAACATGAATGAACAAATTAGGAAAAGCTTGGAGACAGCGAAGATGTGGTTTCTAAGATGATTCTTGTGAATGTCTTGGACTGCCAGGGTAACTAACAATGATAGTTTAGAAAATACCAATGAAAGTAGAACATGCAATATATCCATCCATCATGTGCCATGCCGGTAAGCGTGGGCGGTCATGTTCTGCCATCTCACTCGATCACCAGAGTCGTGGATCAGCTCCGTGTTTCTGTCTCGACCATGCCACAAGGCCAAGCCATCCAGGTACTTGCTTCTAGGTCTTACCCTTGGTCTGTTCCCCTCGATCTTACCAGTTGTCACCAAATTCTCCAATCCATTTCTTCTCATAACATGCCCAAAAAATTTTGACTGTCTACGTCTAATTTCTCTAATCAATTTACGATCTTCATTTGTTTCTTGAAGGACTTGCAATATATAAGAAGATGATAAACAGAATTCTTTGGTCATGTAATGAGAAGGGAGGCATTGTAGAACGTGGTGATGGCTGGAAAGAGCAGCAGTAGAAGTGGCTGAGGCAGACCGAGAGAAATGATGCTGGCTGGACTGGGACTGGCTTGGTGGAACATCATCAGTGGAATTGATCCAGAACTCCCAGGGCCGAGGTCTGGAGATGCATGAATGCCAATACCTGTTGGCAGGGCACATGATGATGCTACATTATGAGATGTCATGTGGATTATTGGTTAATAAATCTAATTAGAATAGAGGAGCGAGTGGCTAGAACGCTGAATTCTACTTCGGGAGACCTGGGTTTGCATCCTCAATAAGGTGTGGAATTTTTTTCTGTCTGGGGCAAAAAGAAAATTTAGCTAATTAATATATCTCAGTTTTGTAGAACTTGAGAAGAAAAATTTTAATTTTATGTTATCTCAGTTTTTGAGAAAACTGTCACATCTGAAACGAGTTTTCTAGTTAATACTTCTTAGTTTTGTCAACAGATTCACATTTAAAACAGCCATATTTATTTCTAGTTAGCGCATCTCAGTGTTTTGAAAGATGTCCACACTGGGGACTAGCAATCGTGCTGTAGTATTTTAAATATTGAGCACAACCCACTACTGGTAACGCTGATCGTATTCTGGTATGAACCTAAGGTCTATCCATGTCACTGTAGTATTTTGCCTGTTAATGAAATCAGTTTTTGAAAATCTGTTATGAAAGATGCAGTTTCTTGCTGTCTCCATTGTTAACCTAACCCAGCGTTCACATTCTTGGTTACAAATTAGTTGCCTGCGCTTTACAGGATGTTTGCAGTCTACCCCAGCATTTATTGGCTGCTCGCTATTTATTATATTAATTCACATTCAATAGTTTGCCATTGCTTTCTGAACGGCCGACATGCTATCGAAATCAACACAATGCAGTCTGCTTCCTAATCGTCGGCAACTGATTTTGAACTCTTGATTGACTTGGTGTGTCCGGGAATTGTTAATTTTTGTTACTGGCTGCATCACAGTATTTAAAATTGCTTTCATGTCTGGGACAGGGTTTTTAAAAATTTATCCTTCAACTCAAATATCCAGATATGAAAGCAAAGATAGAATTATGAGAGAAGGGCACTGGACAACTAATACAGCTGAGTATAAAGCTAGAAGTTGCAGATAAACAAGCATGCTCTTATTACAAAATAGGGACACTATTAACGAACGAACGACCTTTATTTTCAAAGGGTCACAAATTAAGCACACAGGTGCATCTTATATTCGGCCGTTCCAATCACTCATCTTTCGTACATCAATTATTGTAATTAAGAAACCCTGGGCTGAAACGCAGTGAGAAAGAGAAGGTTGAAAAAAACAAAAAAGAATTGAAAGCAGAAGGCAAGAAGGCAGGAATTATTTGAGCACATTTAATTATTATAAAAATATAATAACAGGTGTGGAGTAATTATTTTGGTATTTTCACTACATTTTGTATAAATACGTGTGTTCATAATTGTGAGTCTCGCTTCTTTGACAATGATTAATAATTTATTTCTGGTATTGTGACGTTAATTGAAGAACAATCTAGCTATTCTGTTTTTGTTTTAATCAACAGCTGTGTTAATACTTTGGCCATATTCAACTGACATTTGGCTATATTAAATATTTCATTAACTTAGAATGGTGTATGGTACCTCGAAGTGGAGGCAGGGGTTGACCACCACACAGATGGACACAAGACTTTTTGTTTATGGTACCTCGAAGTGGAGGCAGGGGTTGACCACCACACAGATGGACACAGGACTTTTTTTTTTCATTCGCTCACTTTGATCTCAAGTGTAGTCCGTATACGTACTACTGCTTCCAGTGCGCTGGACTGATATTTGCGTGTGGATTAGCTTTCTCTATTACCAGTGTCCCTCGCCTTGAGGCGAACCTACTCGACTTCTGAGGTATTTGTAATTTTACATCTCCAAGTCAAGGGTGATAGGTCAAAATTTCAGTTCAACTGACCAGTGTAGGGGTTGACCTCGCTACCTCAGCATCAGCACACCGGAAGTTTAAGAGCATGCACTTTTATCCATTCAACCATGCTGACCTCCACACAGGACATTAAGGAAATCCTGAGCATGAGAATGCACGTGGCCAAGGGAACTGGCACAAGATGAGTGTTTTCTGCAGGCCAGCGTGAGAGCCGTGTTCTGTAACGGGCCTGCTACATACAAATGGGGTCGCTGACCATTGTATTGTGCTTGGCTTTGTACGACAGGTTGCAGACCATACAAGCCTTTGTCTAGACTACATTTGATATTAAGAAATTATAAGTACAAGGTAAATAGGATTGTATAGGGCACATCAATAGGAGAGGTAAAGTAGAGAAATGAGCATTTTATGGGGGAAATTCTAGGCAAGGGAAAGCAGCGTAAGATTAATGTGGCAGGCTTAAACAGATTTGCAGCAAATTATAATGTATGCAACACCAACATCATGAAAATGTTAGATCAGTGTTCAGTGGTTCTCAACCTTTTTTGGCCCAGGGGAGAATGACATTCTGAACATATATGTTCAGAATGTCATTCTCCCCCTTTCGTATTTCATCCATATAAATTCCCCCCCCCCCCCCCCCCCCCCCCCCCCCCCCCCCCCCCTACACAGTATACATAAAAATGGAAGCTAAATTTAATAACACATACTAGAACAAATGTAGACGTCTACATAAAACGTGATTTGCAGGTCTACTAACATTATAAAACACTTCAGTAGGGCGAGAAGTACAGAACAGTAAAGTATGGAGGGAAAAACAATATCAAGTAATTGGTTCTTGTATTAACGCGATCTTGAAATAAATATTAATTCCCTCCCTCCCCCGGATACCCTAAAATTCCCCGGGTGGGTGGGGGGGGGGGAATTCCCCACCAGTTGAGAACGACTGTGTTAGATCATAGAGAGTATTGTGGAGTCATGATCACTGACATCTGCTGTAGACAAGATCCTTGACATCTGCTCCAGACAAGATCCCTGGAGAAGAAGAAGAAGAAGCTGCAGTGTCAGGTGCTAGCACTTGATTTATTGCTACATTTCCTTTGTGTGAGGAAGCCATTTCATTTGCTTTATTGCGTTTATGTTGAGATAAATAATGTATTTACGTGCTGTAAGAATATTGAGATCATTTAATTTGCATACTGATGACATAGTTAATGAATGTTCACACAGCATTATTTGAACCGATTCACCCCGGATTCAGCAGACTTTCTTTCAGACTAGTCTCTAATTCCCATGAGCCACAGAGTGTGGTGTATTGTCTTAACGTATTAAAAAACTTTTATTTCTTTATAAATCCATTTGGATCTCCAGCCAGTGCTATGGAGTTTGTGCATCGAGTTGAGATTCTCCTGGTATGATCTATGGGATGAGACTGGAGCACTTATAAGAGATATCTATGTGCAATTAAAGTAATCCTTGACCTACAACCTTGTAAACTTTTTCGAAGGTTCTCCTGGATAAATTCTTGACTCTTTTTGTCCATAGTTTTATTTGGTTATATCATTTTTGAACGACGATATCATTTGTGATTTGTAGTTACCATTGTTTGTTTTCAATTTTAATTGAGTTGAAAAAAATATTTGTGAAACGAAAAACACTTTATGAGATATTTCACATATAATGAAATGTTGACTTACACACATTGTGCATTATCTATAAGAAATTACAGAAGATACCAGTTGGTGAAATCGTATTGCTCATATAAAGGGCCATACTGTCATGTAAAACTTACCGTATCTGAAATTCTGTTTACAATGTGAAGCTGAAAACTACCACATTCACTGCTGATGGTTTAATCATGTCTGCAGAATATTTACTGAGGGAGACAGACCTGTGTTGTTGCCTTGCAGTGCTACTGATGGTGATTCTGTCTTTGTCTTCCGCCCTTTATCCCGCCCACTGGAGCATGGGTTCTCAACCACTCATATCTCCTGCAGCTCACTGCACGTCCTCCCCAGATTATTCACCTCTGTCTAATTCTCCTCTCTATACTATCCTCTCAGGTTTTGTCAATGTGTCTCCTATTCAGTGCAGTTGTCTTTTCTTCATCTCCTGATACACTGGAATTTGTCTAGTTTTCTCCAATTAATGATTTGCACAGAATAGTTGAACCGATTCAGCCCCTAAGTCGCAGACTGGCTTTCAGGTCAGTCTCTAATTCCCATGAGCCACAGAGTGTGGCGTTCTGTGTTAGCGTATTAAAAACCTTTTATTTCTGTATAAATCCAGTTGTGTCCTCAGCCACTGCTAAGGAGTTTGTGCACTGAGCTGAGATTCTCCTAGTATGATCCATGGGAGGAAACTGGAGCACTTGTAGAGACATCCATGTGCAGGCACCAGTTAATGAATGTTTGTAGTTTATATTAATAATTCTTGTCATTCTTCTCCATATTTCTGATCCATACAGGAGTGCTGATTTAGCATTGGAGTTTATTCAAAGTTTATATCTTCTTCTTCGTTCACCTTCAGACGTCAATATGTATTACTCCAAAAGAAAGCAGTAGTCAAGCTGACATCTCCTTAATTAAAGTTTGTCTTCAGATGGAGCGGGTGTAGGCCAAAATACTGTTCTCTGTTCTGCATATGTTGGATACTCTTTCTGCATGTTTTCGACACTCCTGCAACAAATGTCTAGCTATCATTTGACCAGTCCCTCAGTTACATTCATTCATCAGTATCTTCTATCTTTAGTTTGCTAAACATGTGGTACTTCAGCCTGTTGCCCTGTGTGGAGTCTCAAAATTATCACTTGTTCTTTTCTGTTGAGTTTGTTTTATATTATACCTGCATACTCTAAAGTAATGGTTTGTTTATTTAATGCTGTGAAAGGATCGATGTACATTCTTCTCCCTTGTGATTATTTTGTGGTTAGTTTTGTAGAGATAAAACCAATTTACAGATTTTTCTCTTGACTTCTTTTTTTGGTTTTAAATTGAATACAATAATATTGTTTTTTGTTAATAATCTGCACATGCTTTGGTTCTTGATAAAGATGTATGATCTGTTAATAAGCTCATGTATTGTTGGAAATAATAAATGTCTTATTTCTTGAACTTATTTTGTGTTAGTTATCTTGTGGGGTTTAAAATATGAATTAGGTAGGATTCTGAATAAGGGGTTTTTGAATGAGCATACGAAGGCATGTCACTGACTAGCGATCTGGAATGCACATACTGGATTATGACATTTTCACCTCTGAAGTCGAAGTGGGTTCGCCTGATTGCGAGGGACACAAAAATCAGTTCAGTGCTAATAGAAGTAGCGTGTATGAACTACGCTTGAGTTTAAAGTGAGCGAACACACAAAAAAAACAACATGACATTATGAGAAGACACAAACGGCAACATATTGTGAGTAGTGGAAAGGGAGACAGAGGAAGACAATGATAGAAAATTCTTGTGTTATGGCATGAGAGGGTGTCAGCATGCAAATTGATACATGTCGTTAGAGATTACAAGATGTGGTGAAGCATGATCACCCATGCCAGGCACCTGATTATGGCTGTGTTGTTTTACATTTGCTTCGTATGTTTTGTGCAATAAGTCCTTGTCCTTGAAAGTTAGAAAAAAAGTTCTTGCATGTTTCATAGAACCAATTTTATCATATGGCTGTGAATCCTGGACAATTAAACAGGTGAAAAAATCCATAGAAGCCTTGGAGATGTGGTTTTATAGAAGAATGCTGAAAATTCATTGGACAGCCAAAATAGTAATCTGGACATTTTAAGGGAAGCTGAGTAGCAAAGACAACTTATTACAAACATCAGAAAGAAGCAGTCATCGTGTTTGGCCACATTATGAGAAGACAAAAACTGGAACATGGTGTGACAGCCGGAACAATCTGCGCAAAGATAGATAGTGGAAGACAGCGTGTGAAAATTTTTGACAGTCTTGTGTCATGGCACGGAAGGGAGTCAACACAGGAATTGATCCATGACGTCGAAGATCACAATTTGTGGAGAGGCATTATCACCCACGCCAGCACTGGATGATGATGATGATATGTTCTCCAACAGTATCTTTAAATTTGTCATATAGTCATTGTATGTGTTTTGTAGACACTCTTTAAAATATGTGTTTCACAATGGTGTCTTTAAATGTGTTACATAGTCACTGCATTTGTTTTGTAGACATGATTTATGATGATGAATCAACATCATTGCACCGAGGACAAAGGATGTGGATGCAAATTGTCCCTCCTGTGAGATGGTTCCTTCTTGTTCTCTCCCCATCTCTTCCTTCCTTTCTCCAAGCTCCTGTCTTTAAAAAAAAGGCACTTAAAAGTCAACAGGGTCGATTTCATTGCACCGGGTTTTTGCGTCTTTCGGCTGACACATTCGACTTCTTCAGGCATTTGTTGACCGGGTTAGCCTTCTCGGGAAGAAAAGTGTCTGGGCCGCGCCCTTCGATTTACGAGTTAAATGTTTCGGAGACTCCTGTGGGTCGTCGCTAGAAGCTACGGAGTTCGTGCTTTGTGCGACGCTTTCCGTGCTGCGGAAAGAGACCAAGCCATGCGGGATAAAACCCGGTGCAATGAAGTCGACCCTGTCGACTTTTAAGCGACTTTCTTGTTCTGTAAATAATCACTACAGAAGCCACAAACACGTGTCACTGGCCATTCTGTGGCAACGCTACCAACTACTGCGAGCCGAACTTTCGCCGCGGCCATATGTTCCAATCTCTTTCAAAGTAGGAATTACAAAAAAAAAAATAAATAAATAAACAAAAATATTAACATAGGCTCGCCTGCCAGCTCGGCGTAAAAGATGAGTACCAGCAAGATTAATAGGAAGTAAAGTCGGCCCTCTTGATATTGACTGCATTACTCAAGTGCTGATTAGTCTGAAAATATGAATATGGTATTCACCATAAATATCTGGATGGCTTAACCGCAAGGTATGGTCGGCACAGGAACACAGCGCTGACCATTTAAAATGGCAGCAGGTCAGCATGGCCGAATGAATAAGAACGTGTGCTGATGCCAAGGTAAGGGTTCAACCCCTACATCGGACAGCTAGACTAATAATGTTGACCTGTCACAGTGGGTTCGCCTGATGGCGAGGGACACTGTTAAAAGGGAAAACTAACCCACACACAAAATTCAGTCCTGCACTACTAGAAGTAGTGTGTATGGACTACGCTTGAGTTCAAAGTGAGGAGCGCAAAAAAAAAAGAAAAAAGATTAAGATGGCGAAACTTGACCACTCACGGTTACCGGCACGGCACATGATGCTGATGATAACCCTTTCTACTTCCATTTGCTGATGTATGGTCTCCATATATAATGTTAGAGAACTTGGTGACAACTGGCAAGATTGCGAGAGGAGAACAATGGAAAGGCAGAGAAGTAAATATCTGGATGGCTTAGTCATAAGGCATGGTAGGGACGGGAACACACAGCTGATCATTTAAGACGGCGAAACATGATCGCCCACTGTTACCGGCACGGCACATGATGATGATATACTGTTTGAGCTGGGCTGATCATTTTGTGAAAGCATACAGCCGAACTGTCGGAAATTCTAAACTCTGCCCTACTCAATATAGCACGTTTTTACAATACATTTTTCTGTATGAATCGCCATTGTAGTGTCACGTATTAAGGTTGATCAGAAGGGCAACAATCTTCATCCCCATTACCAGGCATATTATCGATACTCTCCCTTGGTGTTCTGCTTTATATCCCCATTGGAGCATCGGTCTTCTACTAACTCAGCGTCGAGGCTGATATTTAAAATATTGACTAGACTCCCAGATCGACCCCTTCTAAAATTGATATCAATAATTGCCTTGGGAATTGAAGGCGGCCGGTCAAATACTGACCACAACCCCCACAGAACCGATTGTTCTAAAGAAAATACAGGTCTAGCACCGTATATTCAATGTGCCTTAAAATGCGTGTAAAGGCTCCCCCCCCCCCCCCTAATGTTGTTGTTTGTTTATTTGATTATTATTCTAAATGGTCATGAATGAATCCCCCCCCCCCCCCCCCCCCCCATCATTTCTCTCGTCTATCCAGCATCATTTCTTCGGTCCATCCAGCACCACTTCTCTCGGTCCATCCAGCATCATTTCTCTCGGTCCATCCAGCATCATTCTCTCGGTCCATCCAGCATCATTTCTCTCGGTCCATCCAGCATCATTTCTCTCGGTCCATCCAGCATCATTTCTCTCGGTCCATCCAGCATCATTTCTCTCGGTCCATCCAGCATCATTTCTCTCGGTCCATCCAGCATCATTTCTCTCGGTCCATCTAGCATCATTTCTCTCGGTCCATCCAGCATCATTTCTCTCGGTCCATCCAGCATCATTTCTCTCGGTCCATCCAGCATCATTTCTCTCGGTCCATCCAGCATCATTTCTCTCGGTCCACCCAGCATCATTTCTCTCGGTCAATTAAGCATAATTTCTCTGTCCACCCAGCATTATTTTGTCCATCCAGCATAATTCTCTCGATCTATACAGCATAATTTCTCCCGGATCATCCAGAATAATTTCTCTCGGTCCATCCAGTATCATTTCTCTCGGTCCATTCAGCATCATCATCATCTCTCTCTCT
>JACEFZ010009713.1:197500-237500 GCA_014155875.1 Cepaea nemoralis | reverse complement strand
TAATGCTTCCTCTAGTCTCTACTGCATTCTTTCATTTCTATGAGTGCGAAACATTTCACGTGTGTTTACTTATGAACTGTCTCAGTGGCCTCAAGGGGTTCTCCAATTTATATTATCTGTGTAATACTAGAAGTAGTAAGTAGCACGTGTATGGACTACGCTCGAGTTACAAAAGTAAGCCCCGCAAAACAAACAAACAAACAAACAAACAAACAAACAAAAACATCCGCCCACCCGTGATAAGTGGGGTTTGGGTATCAATAATCACAGGCTCAGATATTCCTCCAGAAATCCCAGCCGCGAAATGAACATTTAATATCTTGTGTAGGCCCTGTTATAGTGGGGTGGCAAGCGCATATACCTGCGTACTGCTGTGTGGAAGCAGGGATACGCTCTCAACGATTCAAACAAGCAGATGTATGTACGATACAAGTTAGTGGCATGTCCTTTACAGGACGTCGCAGTTAACCTCAGAATTTGTTGATTGTTTGTGATTTTTGAGGTAAGTTTACTTTCAGTTGTTTTGATATTGCTTTCTGAACAAACAACGCTCATGTCATTGTATAAAAACCAACAGAAAGCGGTAGGCTTCCGAATCACCTGCAGCAGTGTTTCGAACGCTTTGTGCGGGATTGTGAATCGCGTTCGTAACCCGTGGCCACAGCACGGATTGAGATGCCTAAATACAAGCGGTACAAACGCCCATCTGGCCAGTAGGGTCAGGGCACTCGGTCTGAAACTTCCGGCGCGCTGATGGCGAGGTAGGCGGTTCAGCCTCCACATCGGCATTAATTGGACTTAGACGTGTGACTTCTCGTTCAGGAAATAATGGCAAACTGCTGCACTTGCAGTTGGCTAGAAAATCAGCCTGCGGTTGGTCGGAATGTCCTGCAAAGGGCATGTTGCATTATACAGGTGGGATAGTGCTTGTGTTGCTCAGACCCCCCCCCCCCCCCCCACACACACACACACACACATCACTTACACATCACATCATTTACACATCACACACATTCTCACACACATTCTCACACACATTCTCACACACATTCTCTCTCTCTCTCTCTCCCTCTCTCTCTCTCTCTCTCTCTCTCTCTCTCTCTCTCTCTCTCTCTCTCTCTCTCTCTCTCTCTCTCTCTCACACACACACACACACATACTCTCTCACTTTCTCTCTCTCTCTCTCTCTCTCTCTCTCACATATATATACACACACACACTCACACACACATCACTTACACATCACACACACTCATATACATTCACACACATATACTCTCACACACACGCATACACACACTCTTTTATACACGAACACACAAACCACACACAAACACACTTTCACACACACACTCACACACATTCTCATGCACACATACTCACACGCTCTCACACACACACATACACACACACACTCTTCCTCTCTCTCTTTCTCACACACACTCACACACTCCCACACACATACTCTCTCTCACACACTATCATACGCACACTCTCTTACACAAACGAACACACAAACCACACATAAACACACACACACACACACACTCACAAACATTCTCAGGCACACGTACTCACACACACTCTCTCACACATTCACACACACTTTCTCTCACACACTCTCTCACACGCTCACACACTCTCACACGCTCACACACTCACACACGCTCACACACGCTCACACACTCTCACACACACTGACTCTCACACACTGACTCTCACACACACGCTCACACACACACTCTCTCACACACACTGACTCACAATCTCAAACACTCACACACACACACTCTCACACTCACACACACACACACACACACACTCACACACCCTCACACACACAGTCCCACACACACGGCCGCGTACAAGTATATCATCATCATCATCATCATTATCAAGTGTTTTGCCTACTGGCGTGAACGACCATACTTCTCCACATCTTGCCATCTCCCATCGCATGAATCAATTCGTGTGTTGACTCCCTTCCGTGCCATGACACAAGACTGTCAAGACCTGTCTCTCGCTGTTTTCCTCTTGTCTATTTTCCACAAATCTTTCCGGTTGTCACATGTTCCAGTTTTTGTCTTCTGTTAATCTGACCACAAATATAGACAGCTCCATTCTGATGTTTGTGATAAGTCCTCTTTGCGACTTAGCCTCCATCAAAATGTCCAGATCGCTGATTTTAAGCTGTCCGAGGATTCTTCTATAAGACCACGTCTCCAGTGCATATATACAAAAATACACACACACTTCCGGTCAAGATGGCGAAGGACGGTTGTGTTGTTTTTGTGACCGTTCCCTTGTCGCGAGGAGATGGATATTTTCATCTCCTAAGTGTAAATTTTGTGCCAGGATGTAAAACCAGGAGTTTCTTCTCAACATCTGCGCCGACGCTACGGAGTTTCGTGCATTGAGCGAAGCAATCCTTGATTGAATTTTAGCCAAACAAGAACACTACGCAGGAAGCCAAAGAAGATTGATAAATAAACCAACACAGAACTGGTGTCGTTAGCCGTTACACGCTGAAGGATTTGCTGAGGAGGGGATCCGAGCACTTATGGACTGAATGGTTTGATGTACAATAAGGATGATCTGTCGACTAACTAACTAACTAACTCGCGCGCGCAGTCAGCCCCAACCCCTACATTTCTTCCTGAACGAGGAGTTAATATTTAAGTCCAGCTGAGCGGTGTTTAACGGACCTGCCAGCCGGGTCACCATATTTAAACGAGAGTTAAACCTTTCGGCCACATCCATCTCTACTTACATGCATACAGATGAGCAGACAGACAAAGACAGACTGAAGGACGGACAGACAGGCAGACACACACCCATACATACATATACAGGCGCTGACATACAGATGGACAGACTGACACACAGACAGACAAATATGCAAGACATATACACAAGAACAGAGACAGACAGACAGACAGACAGACAGACGGACGGGTGGGCGGGCGGTCGGGCGGACTGGCGGACGGACGGACGGACGGACGGACGGACGGACAGACAGACAGACAGACAGACACGCGCACAGGCACGCGCACAGGAAGACACACAGACATACGGACACCGACATACAGACACATATACACAAACACACACACACACACACACACATACACGTATACACGAGACACAGGCAAAACACAGAGCCACACATACAGACACAGACACCGACACATAGTCACACACACACACAGAGTAAATATGATGATTCATCGTAGCTAACATTATTCCCCCCCCCCCCCCCCCCCCCGCGAAGACTTATGTTACAGCAATACACAGGACGGAAAAATGTCTGCTTGCCTGGGTCATATCTATGTCACCTGTGCGTGTAATATCCTCTACACACATTGTCACCTTATTGTAAGTTTCCTGGAGTGGATATAAAGAAATCGGATATCAAATTGACGTTACACCGGACGCCAGCAATAGACCAAGTATAAAACACTCAACCAAGCATAACGTGCATACATCAAACAGTCTAGATATGGGTTTTGTAGTTTTATTTTAGCGCAATGATCTCAAACGCTTGCTATGAGGAAGTTCATTTAAATGAGTGCCGCTTGTTACATGTATCCATTTACTAAAGACTAGCTGACCCGGCCCGGCTTCGCCCAGGCCCTGGCGGGGATCTATCTATCTATCAGTCTGTCTGTCTGTCTGCTTGTTTGTCTGTCTGTCTGTCTGTCTGGCTGACCCGGCCCGGCTTCACCCAGTCCCTGGTGGGGAGCATCTCATTTAATTCATATAAGTAGTCATATAAGCTCCCGTTCCCGACTATCTATCTGTCTGTCTGTCTATCTGACCCGGCCCGGCTTCACCCAGTCCCTGGTGGGGAGCATCTCATTTAATTCATATAAGTAGTCATATAAGCTCCCGTTCCCGACTATCTATCTGTCTGTCTGTCTGGCTGACCCGGCCCGGCTTCACCCAGTCCCTGGTGGGGAGCATCTCATTTAATTCATATAAGTAGTCATATAAGCTCCCGTTCCCGACTATCTATCTGTCTGTCTATCTATCTGACCCGGCGTCTTCGTCTTCTTCATCCCTGTTTCGAGACGAATGCGTCACATATGTTACTACCTCAAAGGTCAGCGTGTCTGACCCCGGCATGAATTTGTGCAAAGTTTGCTGTCTCTAGACAGATTCCATCCAAGATAACGGACGCTATCTACCCGTGGGTAGATCTTGTTCCTAACAAGTCTGCCAGGACAGTGGCCTTATAGCCTGCTCGTTATGATTTTCAATTGTCCTGGGATTTTTAAGTGCACAATCTGTACATGGGACCGTTTGTTTTGAACTTTGTCTGAGAAGGTTTGGACCGTATTCATTACCCAAGAGACTAAGGCATGTGTGATATCATTCAGTCAATCGGGTGCTGTCTCCACAATGAAGGTTGGCATGCAATGGATCTCCAACACTGTCTGTCTCTCGCCATGACTGTTCATTCTGTCAGATTGATGTTCGTCCATCTCTTGATGTTATCTTCCCACTTGTATCGTTGTCTACCTCTTGCTCGCTTGCCTTAACCTTACCCTTCAGTGTGGTTTTTATAAGAGTGTTATGTCTTTTAATGTGGCTGAAATATGTCACTTGCCTCTTTTTTATTTCCTTCATCAACTCTCTTTTCATTCTCAGTTTTTCTAGAACCTCTATATTTGATTGTTTTTGTTTCCATGAAATACGACATATTCGTCTGTACATACACATCTCCAAGACCTCTATTAGACTTTCTAGTTGCTTGTTCATTGTCCAGGCTTCTGCGCCATATAATATTGTTGACTATACACAGCAGTTGACAATTCTCATTTTTAATGCGTCGTTTATCTCCCTAGATGTTAATACTGATTTCATGATGTTGAAAGCATTTTTGGCCATTTCTTTTCTCTTTTTGATTTCTGGTTCACTTCTGCCATCATCCACACCTTCATCCATCACAAAGTATCAACCTTGTACAATCTTTCTGCCATCATCCACACCTTCATCCACCACAAAGTATCATCCTTGTACAATCTTTCTGCCATCATCCACACCTTCATCCACCACAAAGTATCAACCTTGTACAATCTTTCTGCCATCATCCACACCTTCATCCACCACAAAGTATCATCCTTGTACAATCTTTCTGCCATCATCCACGCCTCCATCCACCACAAAGTATCAACCTTGTACAATCTTTCTGCCATCATCCACGCCTCCATCCATCACAAAGTATCAATCTTGTACAATCTTTCTGCCATCATCTACACCTCCATCCATCACAAAGTATCAACCTTGTACAATCTTTCTGCCATCATCCACACTTCCATCCATCACAAAGTATCAACCTTATACAATCTTTCTGCCATCATCCACACCTCCATCCATCACAAAGTATCAACCTTGTACAATCTTTCTGCCATCATCCACACCTCCATCCATCACAAAGTATCAACCTTTTACAATCTCTCTGCCATCATCCACGCCTTCATCCATCACAAAGTATCAACCTTGTACAATCTCTCTGCCATCATCCACACCTTCATCCATCACAAAGTATCAACCTTGTACAATCTCTCTGCCATCATCCACACCTCCATCCATCACAAAGTATCATCCTTGTACAATCTTTCTGCCATCATCCACACCTTCATCCATCACAAAGTATCAACCTTGTACAATCTTTCTGCCATCATCCACACCTTCATCCATCACAAAGTATCATCCTTGTACAATCTTTCTGCCATCATCCACACCTTCATCCATCACAAAGTATCATCCTTGTAGAATCTTTCTGCCATCATCCACACCTTCATCCATCACAAAGTATCAACCTTGTACAATCTTTCTGCCATCATCCACACCTTCATCCATCACAAAGTATCAACCTTGTACAATCTTTCTGCCATCATCCACACCTTCATCCACCACAAAGTATCAACCTTATACAATCTTTCTGCCATCATCCACACCTTCATCCACCACAAAGTATCAACCTTATACAATCTTTCTGCCATCATCCACACCTTCATCCATCACAAAGTATCAACCTTATACAATCTTTCTGCCATCATCCACACCTTCATCCATCACAAAGTATCAACCTTATACAATCTTTCTGCCATCATCCACACCTTCATCCATCACAAAGTATCAACCTTATACAATCTTTCTGCCATCATCCACACCTTCATCCACCACAAAGTATCAACCTTGTACAATCTCTCTGCCATCATCCACACCTTCATCCACCACAAAGTATCAACCTTGTACAATCTTTCTGCCATCATCCACACCTTCATCCATCACAAAGTATCAACCTTGTACAATCTTTCTGCCATCATCCACACCTTCATCCATCACAAAGTATCAACCTTGTACAATCTTTCTGCCATCATCCACACCTTCATCCATCACAAAGAATCAACCTTGTACAATCTCTCTGCCACCATCCACGCCTTCATCCATCACAAAGTATCAACCTTGTACAATCTTTCTGCCATCATCCACACCTTCATGCACCACAAAGTATCAACCTTGTACAATCTTCACAATAAAACAAAGGACCCTTTCACACGCCTTTTGTTTGCTCTTTATCCGGTACTTCAATTTTAATTCACCGCACTGTCGATGACAGTGAGGGCTCTACGGGCCCAAAAACTTAAAAAACATCCGTCGATCGGTCCAGCAGTCCACCGAACACTAAACCGGAAAGTTATTGCCGACCGATGCAAATGAGGCTCTAAGGCAGTGTTTCCCAACGTGGGGCCCACGCCCCACAGGGGGGCAATTCAATTATTAAGGGGGACAATTCGAAAATGGAAGAAATCGGCTGGATATAACAAAACGGGGAGACTTGAGACTGAAGTTAACTAAATTGGAACCTGACATCAAAATGAAGAGTATCTTGTGCAATAAGTCACTATCACTGAATGTAAGAAAGAGAGTGCTGAAATGCTATGTAGAACCAGTTTTGCTGTATGGCAGTGAATCTTGGAATGTAAATGAACAAAGTAAGAAGAAATTAGAAGCAACAGAGATGTGGTTCCTGAGACGAATGTTGCGAATTCCTTGGACTGCCAGAGTAACTAACGATGACTGCCTGAAACAGGCTAATGAAACTAGAACATTATATACAACAATAACACAGAGACAAACATCTTTCTTCGGTCACGTGATGAGAAGAGAGGCATTGGAGAACATCGTAACAACTGGAAAGATCGAGGGGAAGAGAGGCAGAGGCAGACCAAGAGAAATGATGCTGGATGGATTGAGGCGGTGGCATGGAGGAATATCATCAGCAGAGTTGATCCAGAAAACCAAAGACCGAGATCTGTGGAGAGCCATGAACGCCTACGCCAGCTGGCACGGCACTTGATGATGATGATGATGATGATGACATAAAATCTCTTTGCAGCAAGCATCAAGCACGCAGCAAGCATCAAGCACAAGGATCTCACTAAATTTAAATAATTACTAATAATTAAAATAATATAGAAAAATCTTTCATTAAAATTATTTTGTACATGAATTTCAGTTCTCCATTATATGTTTTGAAAATTTACTTACTGTGTTTGCTGATTAATTTCCTAGTTATTTCTTCCTAAAACCTATCGGTCCTTTGGCTAGGGTCAGGTGCATTTGCTGCTCTCTCCCCCCCCCCCCAGTAGTACGCCTGGTCTGGTCGGGGGCCGGGATGATCAAATAAAAACCCATCACATATCTTCACCTTAGATGTGGGCCTGGTGGACCACTGTGGGCAATAGCTCACAGTGAGACTAAGGGTCCACACAAAAAAAGGGGGAGGCGGGAGAACCAGCTTGTCTGGGGTAACCGCCAAACCACAACATCCAGCTTAAGAATGGAAGTGGAGGCAGTCACTGCGGCTATCCGCTGGATGGAGAATACAACACACACACACACATCGTGATTGTAACTGACTCAGAAAGCATGCTGACGAGGGTGAATACGGGCAGACTTCGTGCAGAGTGGCTTGCTTCGCTTCGGAGGTCACGGGTGACAAGCATCGCCTGGATCTTTTCTCCGGGGCATGCCGGTGTGCTGGGAAATGAACAGGCGGACAGATTGGCTGGCTCTGCAGAACTTGGTGGAGTATTGATACATGACAAGGCAGACGTGGTTGCGGCCTTGTGGGAGCACGTGCACACCTCGGAGGAGCAAATGGATTACCATGGTCCGGCAAGAATGAGACAACGAGGAGTGACGAAGGGATCTGGCCGACGCTCAACGCTCAGAGGAAAGGCGAGACGGACTTATAATCAGATTGCTACTGGTACTATTAGTGTTGGAACTCTTCGCTGGCTGCTGAGGATGGGGACGGAGCACTTATGGGAATACCCCGAATGCTGTGATGTCGATTCCTAAATCAATCAATCAATCAATCAACCGCCAAACCAATAATAAAAAAAAAAATTCACCCAACACAACCGACACACAGGGACGCGGGACCTGGGGGGGGGGGGGGGGAGGGGTGTGTCTCTGGCCTCTCTGGGAACCGTGAGCTCTTCTAAAAAAAATAAATTCATGTTTCTTTAGTGAACATTTCAATATTTCAATATTACAAATGATGCATATGTTGGTGGGGGGGGGGGGGGGGGGGGGGGGGGGGGGAAATAAGAATTTTAGAAAGGCTTAGGTGGGGCATAGCACAAAAAGGTTGGGAAACACTGCTCTAAGGGATACTTGTTAATACTTGTTTGTTTACGATGAATTAAAATTGAAGTACCCTTTATCCTACAAATCATAAATAACAGTGGTTCTTGGGAAATTTCTCAGCCCTAGGCTGGAATTGAACCAGATACTTTCTGAACCTGAAGTGGACACCGTAACCGCTGAGCTGCAACTGCCCACATTGGTTGTCTTGCGTGGTCAGCTGAAGTCCCACGATATGGACCAGATTGTCGCGCGTGGTCAGCTGAAGTCACACGATCTGGACCAGATTGTCATGCGTGGTCAGCTGAAGTCCCACGACCTGGACAAGATTGTAGTGCGTGGTCAGCTGAAGTCCCACGATCTGGACCAGAGTGTCGTGCGCGGTCAGCTGAAGTCCCACAATCAGAACCAGATTGTTGTGCGTGGTCAGCTGCAGTCCCACGGTCAGGAACATTTTTGGCACAGGTCAGTTTCCTGGGGCACTATGCACAGACTGGACCCCCTCCCCCCAGCCAACGTTCCAAGCTTCGCAATTCTTCTCTACAGATGTGAAGTTGCAGTACTGGCTTGCACATCCCTCTGATTTCTAAACTTGAGAGGGAGAGCTCTCCTACAGCCCTTGTGGAAGAGATACTTCGGTAGCGGGTTGGGAGGACATTCTCTACACTAACTTCACACCTATAGATGAAGCCATGAACAAGGCTTACATCACCTGAACGCCAACGAATCGGAGTTCAGAGTCAACACTCAATCTTGCAGACAGTGAGTGCTGGGACTAAAATTACTGGTTCCCAAGCGATGACATTACTGAAAGGACATAGCCATTCTTTAACTTATTATCTAGAATTCAGTGGGGCCCACTTCATCAGATGCGACAGGGTCCACTTGCCATTGGGAAAGCTGAGACCCTAGCTCAGTGGTTCTCAACCGGTGGGGAATTCCCCCCTCCCGCAGGGGGGAATTTCAGGGTTTCCGGGGGGGGGGGGGGGGAATGAAGACCATTTCAAGATCGTGTTAATACAAGAACCGATTACTTGACATAGTTTTTCCCTTCATACTTTACAGTTATGTATGTCTCGTCCTTCTAAAATTCATTTTATAAAGTAAGTAGACCCACAAATCATGTTTTATGTGGATGTCTAGACTTGTTTTAGTATATGCTATTACATTTGCCTTCCACTTTTACGTATACTGTGTAGGGGTGAGGGGATTTTTAGATAGGAAATATGAAAGGGGGGGGGGGGAATGACGTTCTGAAAATACGGTGAAGGGGAGAACGGGCCAAATTTTTGATAGGAAGGGGGGAATGGCGTTCTGAAAATATGGTGAAGGGGGGAATGGGCCAAAAAAGGTTGAGAACCACTGCCCTAGCTAGTCCGACACTGCCAGAAGAGGATTCGCGACTACCCAATCATATGCCTACCCACCTATATGCCTACCCTCCTACAAGTGCGAAGGAAAAAGAAAGTTGGTTACACGAGCAGTGCAAGAAAATTGAATTACATTCTATTAAAGATTGTTTTTATTAATGCATAGACAAATCAATGAGCGCACAGCAAGAACAATAAGAATACATACAGGGTGTTTAAAATCAAAACCAGGAAAGATATTGTTGAAGGAAGATGCTGTAATGAAGAGTTGGAATGAGCATAAAAGAGAATTATATGATGGAGAAAGGGCAGAATTTAATAGAAGAAGATATTAATATTGATGGGAAAGATCGCAGAATAATAAAAAAATATTTATTGGAACCAAGTAACAGCAATTAACATGTGAAATAAAGATGGAAACTATGAACAAATAAGGTTGGAGTACGACAGGGATGTGTTTTGTCACCGGATCTCTTCTCCCTCTATAGCTACGTAATAATGAGACAGATCAAAGAGAAGCCAGGAATAATATTCGGAGGTTATAATATAAACAATATACGCTATGCAGATGACACAGTATTGATGGCGGATAATGCAACAGATCTACAACAATTGATTTGACATTGTAGTAACAGAGAGTGCAAAGAAAGGACTCTCCTTGAATATCAAGAAAACAATAACAACGGTGATATCAAAGAAAAAGGTGTCATCCAAATGTTAAAACAGGATAGAAGGAAAAATTCTTCACCAAGTTGATTGTTTTCCTAATTCCAATTCCAATTTTCGAAAAAAAAAAAAAATTCCAAATTCGGTCTCGTCTAACCTGCTTCCTCAGCGGTGGTTATTTTTGAGAGCCGTGGTTTTTGTGGGTTCATTCACCCTGATTCTTGTCTTGTGCGCTCTTACGAGTGAGTCCTATCTCGGACTGGTTATGTTGGTTTGTGTCTGTGACGTCAGCTGGGGGGTTGGTGGCGGCTGTCCTTTGTGCCCGTCTCCTGGTGGTTTCTTTTGTTAGTGGCAGTTTCTGGCTCTTCTGGTTGCAGTCCTTATAAGGACTTTTTATTTGGTCTTTTTGCCTCCTTTTTTGTGTATAGCCCGTAGAAGCTTGTCGATGTTTTCATTTTCTTCCATGCGCCTTTGTTCTCTTTCGAGTTTGAGTTTTTGTTGCCTTTCGATCTCTTCCTCCGTGGTCAGCCATGGGACGATTTCTCCGTCATCTATATAGTATGCCCATGGGTGTACGTCATCCGTGTTTAAGTCTGGGTATTCTTTATAGGTACGGTAGGGCATTGGTTTTCCCTTGTGTTTCTTGTACTTCTTTTCTTTTTCTTCCATGCGCCTTCTGTATTCCTTGCACCTGAGTTCATGATCCCTGTTCATCTCTGCGATTTCTTCCTCGGTAAAACATGGGGGAATCGGGGTGTCCTCCATGCCGTCGTCGTGGTACTCATCTCGGTTTTCTTCAGAGGCCTGGCGGGATAATGGTTTCCCCTTGAGTTTCTCTGGCGTCGTGGCTGGGCTGCTGGCGGTTTTAGCTTGCGTTCCAGGCTCGGTCTCTTGTTGGTTTTCCTCTTGCGGTTTCTCTGTGGGTTCTTGTATGGCTTCTGTTGGTTTGTTTTGGAGAAGTTCCATTTCAGCTTTATGCAGTTCTCTCTCCGCTTTAATGGTGCGTAGTATTTCTTCGTTTTCCTTCTTCATCTCGGCCATGCGCTCCATCTCTTGTTTGATGTTGTGCTGGATCTCTTTCATGTCGGCCAGCAGCTTCTCATTGTCGCTGGTTGGTGCTGGTGTCTGTAGTGCCTTGACTTGCTTCTTCAGCTCGTCTATTTGGTTCTGCAGTTGATCTCTTACAGCTTGTGATATACCCGTGGCCGTCTCGCACCTCCGCATTGCTTCCTTATATGGTGTCTTTGTTGTAGTGGCGAGCTTTAAGACGTCTCTGTGTCTTTGGAGGTATGGACAGCCCAGGTATCTTGCTCCATGCTTGCCCAGGCAGTTGGCGCACTTTCTTTTGTTGTTGGGTGCTCGGAAGTCCGTGTCCAGCTTGGCCAGCGGACACTCCTTAAAGGCGTGGTGATCGGCGCAGTAGCGGCAGATTTCCGTCTTACTGCGACATGTTGCTCTGCTGTGGCCGGCCCTCTGGCATCTGGAACATTGGGTGATTCGTGGTATGAATCCTTCAGGCTGTTGAATTTTCTGGTTTATAGATACCTGGCGTGGTATCTCGCTGCCCTCAGTCGTCACCACCGCTAGTGTCGTAGGATCCGCTCCGCCTTCAAGATTCGAATGTTGAGATTTTCTTCCCGTAGCTGCTTCTGGATTTCCTCGTCCGACAGCTGCACTTGAATCCGCTTGACAACCCATCGGACTGTTTTTGAGTCGGTGTTTCCGACTCTGGTGTCTTTCTCCTCCTTCTTCTCAGCTGTCTTGGATCTTGTCTGTGGTGGGCTGTCGGCGGTCTCCCTCGTGGTGGCTTCAGTAGTAGCTGTAGTTTCAGGTTCTTTGTTACAGCTAGCAGGCAGGCTCTCCACGTTCGTCTTCTTGACGGTCTTGTCGGCTCCCACGCTGCACATCTTGGATGCCACGTGTCTTTTGGTGTTCTTGCGACGTGCCATTTTCCCCCGTATCAGGCTTCTTGACTTGTTCAGGTGACTTGCTTGATAGCGCTCACAGTTGCGACTGGCGCACGGGATTGTTTTAAATACCCAGGGGCATTTATAACGTCCGATGGAAGATGCACAACAGAGATTAAGAGCAGAAAAGGGCAAGCAAAGTCTGCATTTCAGAAAATGAAGAATATCTTATCAATTAGTCAATATCATTGAATGTAAGAAAGAGAGTGCTGAAGTTCTATATAGAACCTGTTTTGCTGTATGAATGTGAATCTTGGAATGTAAATGAACAAATTAGGAAGCTGTTGGAAGTAACAGAGGTGTAGTTCCTGAGACGAATATTGCGAATTTCTTGGACTGCCAAAGTAACTAACAACGCCTGCCTGAGACAGGCTAATGAAACCAGAGCATTATATACAACAATAAGTAAGAGGCAAACAGCTTTTTTTTTGGGGGGGGGGGAGAGGGGGGTCATATGATGAAAAGGGAGGCATTGGAGAACATCCTGACAACTGGAAAGATCGAGGGGAAGAGAGACAGAGGTAGACCAAGAGAAATGATGCTGAATGAATTAAGACGGTGGCATGAGGAATATCAACAGCGGAGTTGATCCAGAAAACCAGATACCGAGATCTGTGGAGAGACATGAGCGCCTACGCCAGCCGGCTTGACACTTAATAATGATGACCTACATGCCTACCCACCTGCATACACACCAGGCATGTATCCCTACATATCTGCTTAACTATCTGTCCATTTCCTTACCTTTCAGTCATCTTAACGCATTCCCTCCTCACAGCCCACTGACCTGTTCACAATTGTTAACATATATACCTAAACCCTTTTCTGTCTCTCTGCAAACACACGCACTTCTCATTCGTCTTTTGTCTAATTGATCTTGCCGTGAAGCGCAGCAGAGAGGAGGTAGATGTCACTTTCTCTTGTTCGTTTGTCTTGTTGCGTATGCTAATGTCATACAAGGTGTATTTTTAATGATTGTGCAGTGTTTGAAAATATTGCCGGTCCAAGTTTTGTATTTACCTATTATGCTGCATGGACTTTACAGAGGGTGAATACAAAACTTGGACTGGCAATATTTTCAAACACTGCACAGTCATTAAAAATACACCCTATATTTAATTTCACCAATGTCTATTTTCTCAATCTAGCCAACTCTTTCCTGGGTCGTCATCTCACCTTGTATCCCGATGTTCTCACGTAGAACGCTCCAGCCGCTGGTTGATCTTGATCCATTCTAGCTAAATATCGGAACCATTTAATTCTTTGGAGTTCTATAAAGTTAGTGACAGATGTTATCTCCACGCTTGCTCTTAGTTTCGCATCTGTCTCTCTATCTCTCTTTGTTTTTCCAGTTGCTTTTCTTATGTATATCATCTCATATGATGTGATTTTACGCCCATGTGTTTCTAGGACTGTTCATGTTTCGCATTGTTAACACAACGCTGGGATGAATAAAGCATTTATCAGCTTTTTTTTTCTGTAGGTTGATATTTGGATGTTTTACGTAATTTGCTATTTGATAATTTATGTTACTTGCTTTCTGTATTCTAGTTTCTATTTCTCTATCTAGCTTTAGATCCTGTGTGAATATTCTGCCCAGATACGTGTAATCTCGAACTGTTTTCATGATTTTCAATTTATATTTACTTTATATTGTTCGTCGAATTGTATTGTATGTCCTACATTCACACACACACACACACCCAACACCCCCCCCCCCCCCCCCACACACACACAAGTATAAATGCAGCTATTTAAAAAAAAAGCTTACAACAAAACAACGGGTAGGCTTTTAGCAGGAAGGGCCTGTTGACACACACACACACACACACACGCACACACACACGCACGCGCACGCACGCACATGCACGCACGCACGCACATGCACGCACGCACGCACGCACGCAGACAGAGACACAGACAAAGGTTCCCAATAACAATAAACGAAATTCATGAAAAAGGCTACAGTAGTACAAGGGTAAGTTAATAAGTAAGTCACAAATGGCTGTAGAAAAATAACTAAATATGATAACAACGTGAAACCAGTTTATTTGTATGCGTGCATTGTCCCTTTATTTCTCATCATCTTGTTCTTCTGCGTTCATCCTGAGGTGTTTTTTTTTTCTTTTTTGGACGTGATTGCGTTATGCCTGTTTACAGCAGAGCTGCGTTCTTGCGCCGTTAGGCCGACACATCCGACTTCTGCGGGCATTTGTTGACCGGGCTAACCTTCCCGGGATTTCTCAACATAATTTCCACCAACATTGATGCACTTATCCCATAGTTTTATGAGTTCTCCCAAACCGACTGCATAAATCTTCGTGCCCTGTTTTCATTTGACTGCCATCCCACAGAACTGTGTGACTTACTTATTGACTCGTCCTCGTAACCTTTTCTACCCAGCTATGCACCGCTTTACTGGAAATCGCTAGAGGCTACATCCACTGAAAACCCACCTTGGCGGGAGACATTTCGCGAATGACGCCGAAGTTGAACGTGAAGTGAAAACGTTGTATAGAAAACAGAGCAGGCAGTTCTATGCAGCCGGCTTGGGAGAACTGTTCAATGTTGGTGGAAATTATGGTGATAAATTAAGGGACAATGTATGCATACAAATAAACTGGTTTCAAGTTGTTATCATATTCAGTTATTTTTCTACAGCCATTTGTGATTTACTTATTAACTTACCCTCGTATTTAAGCCGTTTAGCGTTTAAGCGACTTGCAGTTATCTGGCGTACTTTGCTGCCGGTTAGTTTCAGCGAGGACAAAAAATCCTGTTTCCGGAATTGACTTGTTATAATAATTTTACCCCCCTCGTAAATATAAACTGACTTGTCAGTAACTTGACAACCTTATTAGCTACTGGCAGTACTTGTCAGCAAATGTAGCGGCACACACGGTGTTGACAACAAATATAACCAAACGAAACGTCAGCAAGTGTTCTGAAGACGAGCGTGTACATGCCATGAGAAGTTTTCTTAGGAAACGCTGAAAAGATATGACCACAACTGCAGTATTTGGAATCACATTATTTGAAAGTATGCGTTAAGATATATGTTAATTTTGTGACCTCGAGGAAATAGTATAAACAGTGGGGTTTAATAGTAAGAAGGTAGCATAGATACAATCATTAATTATTTTCATTTCATTTCCGGAAGTTTGCAGAAAGTTTTAGATGTCTCCATGCTCATTTCTTTACTTATGGGAATCTTTCTAAAGTTTATTTATAGTTTGCTTATTGTGGAAGATTTAATATTCTGTTGTGTTTCTATTTTACATGTAAGTTTAGGTTTTTATACTTCTTGTTCTCGTATCCTCTTCCTGTTTATGTGTTTCTTTTCCTGCCTCTTATCTCACAATGAGATAAGAGGCAGGAAAATCACGCCAAACTCTCACATCTTTTGCTTCTGCAGCTCCCGCCATATTTCTTCGCATAGTACATATTCATTTTGTTCTGTAATTCTGTGCTCCTTGTGTTGTTAGATATCCCACTGTTTCCATGTGTTATTAGATATCTTATATATAGTTTGAATAATAGAAAGACAGAAGTCGTGGTGATATTAAAAAAAACATCATCATCATCATCAAGTGCCGTGCCGGCTGGCGTAGGCGTTCATGGCTCTCCACAGATCTCGGTCTTTGGTTTTCTGGATCAACTCTGCTGCTGATATTCCTCCATGCCACCGCCTCAATCCATCCAGCATCATTTCTCTTGGTCTGCCTCTGCCTCTCTTCCCCTCGATCTTTCCAGTTGTTACGATGTTCTCCAATGCCTCTCTTCTCATCACGTGACCGAAGAAAGATGTTTGTCTCTGTCTTATTGTTGTATATAATGTTCTAGTTTCATTAGCCTGTTTCAGGCAGTCATCGTTAGTTACTCTGGCAGTCCAAGGAATTCGCAACATTCGTCTCAGGAACCACATCTCTGTTGCTTCTAATTTCTTCTTACTTTGTTCATTTACATTCCAAGATTCACTGCCTTACAGCAAAACTGGTTCTACATAGCATTTCAGCACTCTCTTTCTTACATTCAGTGATAGTGACTTATTGCATAAGATACTCTTCATTTTCTGAAATGCGGCTTTTGCCTGCCCTATTCTGCTCCTAATCTCTGTTTTTCATCTTCCATCTGATGTTATAAATGCCCCTAGGTATCTAAAATTATCCACTTGGTTAAGGATTTTTCCTTCTATTTCTGTGTCACATTTTGGTGTCAACATTTTCTTTGATATTACCATTGTTACTGTTTTCTTGATATTCAAGGAGAGCCCTTTCCTTGCACTCTCTGTTACTACAACGTCTAATAATTGTTGTAGGTCTGTTGAATTATCCGCCACCAATATTGTGTCATCTGCATAGCGTATATTATTTATATTATAACCTCCAACTAGTATTCCTGGCATCTCTTTGGTCTCTCTCATTATTACTTCGCTATACAGGGAGAAAAGATCCGGTGACAAGACACACCCTTGTCGTACTCCTAGCTTTATCTGTTCGTAACTACCCTCTTTATTTCCCATTTTAATTGCTGCTACTTTGTTCCAGTAAACATTCTTTATTATTCTTAAATCTTTTCCATCAATGTTGATATCTTCCAACATTTTAATCAGCTCATCATGTTTTACTTTATCAAATGCCTTAGTATAATCTATGAAGCTTATGAAGCACAAATATATGTCTCTCTGTTTCTCTATCTATATAAAAGAAACATATTGTGCCTAAATTTGCAATTAAAGTATAGGACGTTATTTTGGGGCAAGTGCAGAAATTAAGATATCTAGGCACCTGGATAACATCAAATGGAAGATACATCACTGAGATAAAGAGCAGAATTGGACAAGCAAAACCTGCATTCTATTAAATGAAGAACATTTTGTGCAATAAATCATTGTTCTTGAAAGTTAGAAACAGAGTTTTTGTATGTTACATAGAGCAAGTATTAACATACTGCTGGTATTCCTGGACAACAAGTAAACAGGTTTTAAAAAATCTCCGGGAGCCTTGGAATTGTGGTTTTATAGAAGACTGTTGACAAATTAATTGGACAGTAAGAATGAGCAATCTGGACATTTTGAGTGACACTAAGTTGCAAAGACAACTTATCACAAACATCAGAAAGAGGCAGTCATCGTCTTTTGGCCACGTTATGAGAAGACAAAAACAGAAACCTGTTGTGACAGCCGGGAAGATTTGTGGAAAGAGAGATAGAGGAAGACAGCATTAGAAGATTCATGACAGTCTTGTGTCATGGCACCGAAGGGAGTCAACACACGAATTAATCCATTACGTCGGGGATCGTAATTTGTGGAGAGGCATGATAGCCCACGCCAGCCGGCAAGCCACAGGATGATTATGTTAGATATCCCGCCATTTCCTTGTGGTGTTAGATATCCCGCCATTTCCTTGTGGTGTTAGATATCCCGCCATTTCCTTGTGGTGTTAGATATCCCGCCATTTCCTTGTGGTGTTAGATATCCCGCCATTTCCTTGTGATGTTAGGTATCCCGCCATTTCCTTGTGATGTTAGGTATCCCGCCATTTCCTTGTGATGTTAGGTATCCCGCCATTTCCTTGTGATGTTAGGTATCCCGCCATTTCCTTGTGGTGTTAGATATCCCGCAATTTCCTTGTGATGTTAGATATCCCGCCATTTCCTTGTGATGTTAGGTATCCCACCATTTCCTTGTGATGTTAGGTATCCCGCCATTTCCTTGTGGTGTTAGATATCCCGCCATTTCCTTGTGGTGTTAGGTATCCCGCCATTTCCTTGTGATGTTAGATATCCCGCCATTTCCTTGTGGTGTTAGATATCCCGCCATTTCCTTGTGGTGTTAGGTATCCCGCCATTTCCTTGTGGTGTTAGATATCCCGCCATTTCCTTGTGATGTTAGGTATCCCGCCATTTCCTTGTGATGTTAGGTATCCCGCCATTTCCTTGTGATGTTAGGTATCCCGCCATTTCCTTGTGATGTTAGGTATCCCGCCATTTCCTTGTGGTGTTAGATATCCCGCAATTTCCTTGTGATGTTAGATATCCCGCCATTTCCTTGTGATGTTAGGTATCCCACCATTTCCTTGTGATGTTAGGTATCCCGCCATTTCCTTGTGGTGTTAGATATCCCGCCATTTCCTTGTGGTGTTAGGTATCCCGCCATTTCCTTGTGATGTTAGATATCCCGCCATTTCCTTGTGGTGTTAGATATCCCGCCATTTCCTTGTGGTGTTAGGTATCCCGCCATTTCCTTGTGGTGTTAGATATCCCGCCATTTCCTTGTGGTGTTAGATATCCCGCCATTTCCTTGTGGTGTTAGATATCCCGCCATTTCCTTGTGGTGTTAGATATCCCGCCATTTCCTTGTGGTGTTAGATATCCCGCCATTTCCTTGTGGTGTTAGATATCCCGCCATTTCCCTATGGTGTTAGATATCCCGCCATTTCCCTGTGGTGTTAGATATCCCGCCATTTCCTTGTGGTGTTAGATATCCCGCCATTTCCTTGTGGTGTTAGATATCCCGCCATTTCCTTGTGGTGTTAGATATCCCGCCATTTCCTTGTGGTGTTAGATATCCCGCCATTTCCTTGTGGTGTTAGATATCCCGCCATTTCCTTGTGGTGTTAGATGTTCCGCTATATCGTGTGTTCCGTGGGTTCCAGTGTAAGGCCTGTCTAATTATATTATTAGCGATTATTTGTCACTGTCCGTCCTACCCTGTGCAGCGTCTTTTCCCCACATCTTGATTCGCTGAAATGTGTTTATGTCCACAAGCTTCTCATTTAGTAATTCTTTCATATAACCTTAATCATTCTGTTCTGCGCTGCCACCAGTTAATGAATGTTTCAATCAATCAATCAATCAATCAATCAATCAATCAATCAATCAATCAATCAATCAATCAATCAGGTGCCGTCTTCACAATGAAAGTTGGCTGCAATAGATCTCCAACACTGTCTTTCGCCTGACTGGATGTTCTGTTAGAATGTTGATCGTCCATCTCTTGATGTTATCTTCTCACTTATATCGTTGTCTACCTCTTGCTCGCTTGCCTTCAACCTTACTCTCCTGTATGGTTTTTGTAAGAGTATTATGTAATGTTTGAAGTTTATTAATTGCTGTTGTAGTAGTCTTCCATGTTTCTTATCCATAGAGCAGTACTGATTTAATGTTAGAGTTAAATATTCTGTGTTTAGTGCTAAATTTAATTTATTTTGACTTCCACTTTGACATTGGATTGATTTATCTTATTTAATCTATTCTCGATCTCGTCATCCGGTTTGCCATTTGGTGATATTAAAATTCCTAAATACTCTTTACTCGATTCAGGGGTTGTTCATTTAGATGAATCTTTATTATTTTTCTTCTTTGGTTATGGTAATTACCTTTGTTTTACTGATGCTAATTTTCGTGTTGTATTCCTTGGACATTTCGTTTAGACTATGTATGCAGACTTGTTGTTCTGCTTCTGATTTTGCAATTAGTGCTTTTCCGTCTGCAGATAGAAGCAGTAAGAATAATAAAGGTGACAAAAAGCATCCAATTCGCAATCCGGGTATTATTTCAAACGTATGTGTTAGTTTTTCCTCATGAAGAACTCTGCATCGCATGTCTCTGACTGTTGCCTTGATCATGGTAACGATCTTCTGTAGGATCCCAAGGTGCCACATCAGTTTCATAAAGACACTGTCAAAAGTCTGTTCATAGTCCACAAATCAATTAAAGTGTGGCGAAATCGCTTTAATGCTTTGCTTTTTTATTGTGTAAAATGTGGCTATCTGGTCAGTGCTGGTTCTGTATTGTCCAAGCTACCTGTTAATTCGTTGGTTATTTTCCATAACATCTTTTAATCACTCCTGAATGATCCTACTTAATATTCATCTGGAAATAGGATTAGCAATATTTCTCTATATTTTCTCACTTCTGCGGGTCTCCCTTCGTTGACAATTTCACTCCAGTCTGCTGTTAATTCTTAAATCTCACAGACTGTTAAATAATTTATGCAGTAATGTAGTTAAATAGTTTACATTGTCGGTAATAATTTCTACAGGCATACCGTCTAGACCAGCAGCCTTCCTCTCCTTCAGGAATTTGATAGCTTTATTATTTTCTTTAGTAGATGATTTTTCACAGTTAATATTCAGCTCCACTTGTGCAGACTTTATATCTGGGAAAAGGGAGTGGTTATGGACTAGATTATTCAGAAGTTAATCAAAGTATTCAGCAAATGTGTTAATTTAATCTTTAATTTTGGTGAGAACATTTATTTTTTAATCATTCCACTTGTCTTATTGATTGACTGATTTAAGAACCGACATCACAGCTTTCGGGGCATTCCCATAAGCGCTCCGTCCCCATCCTCAGCAGCCAGCGAAGAGTTCCAACACCAATAGTGCCAGTAGCAATCTTATTATATGTCCGTCTCGCCTTTCCTCTGAGCGTTGAGCGTCAGCCAGATCCCCTCGTCGCTCCACGCTGCCTCATTCTTGCCAGACCATGGTGATCCATTTGCTCCTCTGAGGTGTGCACGTGCTCCCACAAGGCCGCAACCACGTCTGCCTTGTCATACATCAATACTCCACCAAGTTTTGCAGAGCCAGCCAATCTGTCCGCCTGTTCATTCCCCAGCACACCGGCATGCCACGAAGAAAAGATCCAGGCGATGCTTGTCACCCGTGTCCTCCGAAGCGAGGCAAGCCACTCTGCACGAAGCATGCATGTGCTCACTTTCCTCAGCATGCTTTCTGAGTCGGTTACAATCATGTGTGTGTGCATCGTATTCTCCATCCAGCGGAGAGCTGCAGTGACTGCCTCCACTTCCATTCTAATGCTAGATGTTGTGATATCATATGACAGATTCTCCTGCACCGAACGTCGACCGCTAGCTTTTGCTACGAACCCTCAGGCACTTCTTCTACCTCTTGACACCGAACCACCTGTGTAGATAATCACATCACCCGGGCGAGCATTATCCTCAATTAGTTGCCGAATTTCCACTTCCTTGTCCTGTTAGTTTGCTTGTGGTGCTGTAAACGTCTCTGGTGGTTCCGTTAGGCTCTGATACTTCTACCTCTTCTCTTAGGCTATCTAAATATTGCCAGTCAGTCATTTTCCCCATAACCCCTATCCCGTTCAACGCATAAGCGAAGTAACTAAAACTAGGGCCCATTCCAGTCTCAGGATGATAAAAAATGTGATCAAATAAGCCATAATTCGGAAATTAATTTTCAAGGGATTGTTGTCCATAGGAGGTCCATATCAGGCGGAATATTTTTGTTGTCTGCCATTATATGCTTTCTGACTTCTGTATTAACTTATATGTATTTTTCGGGTCATCCAACTTCAGGTTTGGTAGCTCTTGTTTTGTTATGTAAACCTGCTTCGTTTGTTTTTCCTTTCGTCTATTTTAAGGGTTTCGGCGTTATTCATGTATTATGTTTTAGTTCACTTTTGCCAAGGACTTGCATAAATGATTCGATCTAAAGTGTTGGTGTCCGCTTTCAGCAGTCTTATGATACTTATTGGCATCTTGCGGTCTTGACAAACGAAAGTTTGTCACACTGTGCCTTAAAAAAAAAAAGACATACTAACTATAAATCATGGCGGGGACCAGGGATAGCGTTATACATCTCTTTTGCACAAAACCTAGGCTGAATTGTAGAGACCATGTGTTGCCCATGCTTCATGATCCCTCTCTCGGCCTGCCTAGTTTACCCCAGAGGATAAAACCAATACATGTGGAACAAGACAAGCTGCTGTCGGATCAGCAAATCAATGCTCTAACTGTCCGCCTGTCGGAACTTCGATCTTAGGCCAGGTGCCGACCATGGCTTAGTGTCTGGTCTGCACTGCCATGACATTTAGCTTTTAGGTTGTGTTTCCTTGTACTAGGATAAGGCTTGCACCTTCCCAATTGCTCTCCTCCACGGGAAGCCGTTGGTGCAATGTGGGGCGTCGGGTTTGGTATCTACACTGTATTGAATTCCATGGTTATACGATACAGTGGTACCTCGGGTTACGAACGCCTAAGGTTACGAACAATTCGGGTTACGAACAACAACTTCGAAAATTTTTTGTCTCGGGTAACGAACAGTGCCTTGGGTTACGAACGAGGGTGAGAGAGAGAGAGAGAGAGAGAGAGAGAGAGAGAGAGAGAGAGAGAGAGAGAGAGAGAGAGAGAGAGAGAGAGAGAGAGAGAGAGAGAGAGAGAGAGAGAGAGAGAGAGAGAGAGAGCAGGGTTTAACGTTGGAGACAAACGATCGCGTACAGTACAAACGAAGGCCACGCAGTTCTAACATCGCTTAGCGCTATCCTAGTAGCCTAGTTTTGCACGCGCTCGCAGCCTCGCTTTCATTTGCCTTACTACACAGCAGTAAAAGATTTCTTAACAGTGGCACTGTGTTCAATTTATTTCTTTCATTATTTTTCTTGTTAACCCCATCATTTATGAGTTCGAAGAACGGTAGCGGTGCTGCTAGGAAGCAGAAACGTATAACAGTGGAGGCGAAGAAGGAAATAATTATAAAACACGAAAATGCCATTCGTGTGTGTGACATCGTTAATGAGTACAGCATGGCAAAATCAACTATCTCTACCATCATAAAGAACAAAGCGTTACTCAAATCAGTTGATGTGGCTAAAGACGTAACTAAGCTGCAGAAGGAAAGATCTAACATTTTAGAGAAAGTTGAAAATCTTCTCTTGATCTGGATCAGCGAAAAGCAACTTGCAGGAGACAGTGTTAGTGTGGCAATAATATTTGAAAATGCGAAGCTGTTGCACAATGATTTATTGTCGAAATTGCTTGGTGCAAATGCTGAGACTGACGATTTTAAAGCCAGCAGAGGATTCCAAAAAAAAAAAAAAGAAAGAAAAAGAAGTGGCATTCATAGCGTAATTAGGCACGGAGAGACTTCAAGTTGTAACGAGAAAGAAGCAGAAGCGCTCAAGGTGGAATTTGATAAGATCATCAAAGAGGAAGACTACGTCCCAAAACGAGTCTTTAATTGCGGTGAAACGGGCCTCTTCTGGAAAAAAATGCCAAAGAGGACCTTTATGACACAGGAGGAGAAAGCACTGCCGGGGCAAAACCAATGAAAGACAGGCTAACTCTGCTGTTCTGTGCCAATGCCAGTGGTGACTGCAAGATTACGTCAATGTTTGTACCTGAGAGAGAAGAGTTTGAAGGAGTAGAGCTGTAGTGGATGAGATTGTGTCCTTGGGCAAATAAATGGGCCCGAAAGTCGATGGCAACGACTTGGAGGAGATGATTGAGGACCACAGTGGAGAGCTCTCTATAGATGAGCTTGTGGATCTTCAGAATGAACAGCTTAAGACATTAAAGAAGGTACAGTCGTCCGATGATGAGGAGCAGTGTCCGATGATGAGGAGCCAGTGACCGTGTCAACTGCCAGGGTTAAAGAAATTTGCAGCAAGTGGGCAGACATTGTGAGCCATCATCCAAACAAACTAGTTGCTAACAGGGCAGTAAACCTGATGAATGATAACACGATGGCCTACTTCAGAAAGATTCTCCAGCAAAGGAAGCGACAAATTTCCTTTGATAGTTTCTTGGTGTAGAAAGATTCCCAGTCTGCTGCCAAGAAACAGCTACAAGAAACTCCTGAAACTAATGATTCATAATAGCAAAGAAAGTGGCAAATTTCCCATGATCGTTTTCTTGGTAAGAAAAATAGCCTAAATCTTTTTTAAATTTTACATTTAATTTATTTGGTTGTTTTCTTTCTCTTTATTTAATACTGAAGTACACGTATTCTTTGCGTTTTGCCAGGTAAACGGCCGGATGTTAATAAAAAAAAGAAAAAAAAAGAACGATTCTTTCATCTTGAAACGGGCTGTCTTTATTTCCTTGATTTCAATGTTTCGGGTTACGAACGTTTCGGATTACGAACCAAGTTCTGGAATGAATTAAGTTCGTAACCCGAGGTACCACTGTATTATGCATCTCATGTGTTATAACTTAATTTTACTTATAAGCAGAGGATGATTTGAACCAACAACCGCACTCAAAAGACTGTTACGTCACGTACAGGTGATCTACATATCTTGTTAATACATCTATGGTCAGTTAATACATCTATGGTCAGTTAATACATCTATGGTCAGTTAATACATCTATGGTCAGTTAATACATCTATGGTCAGTTAATACATCTATGGTCAGTTAATACATCTATGGTCAGTTAATACATCTATGGTCAGTTAATACATCTATGGTCAGTTAATACATCTATGGTCAGTTAATACATCTATGGTCAGTTAATACATCTATGGTCAGTTAATACATCTATGGTCAGTTAATACATCTATGGCCAGTTAATACATCTATGGTCAGTTAATACATCTATGGTCAGTTAATACATCTATGGTCAGTTAATACATCTATGGTCAGTTAATACATCTATGGTCAGTTAATACATCTATGGTCAGTTAATACATCTATGGTCAGTTAATACATCTATGGTCAGTTAATACATCTATGGTCAGTTAATACATCTATGGTCAGTTAATACATCTATGGTCAGTTAATACATCTATGGTCAGTTAATACATCTATGGTCAGTTAATACATCTATGGTCAGTTAATACATCTATGGTCAGTTAATACATCTATGGTTAGTTTCATTTTGATGTTTTGTGGTCTAGGTGTATTCTTGTATGTGGGAAAACATTTATGTTTCTGAAATGTTGATTCCCTGCGAACAAATGGAGGAATAACTCTCAATTTTAATTGTTACCCAAGTCCGTGTTTCTCCAAGATCTTTTCATAATCCCTGTTATTCGATCCTGTTGTGTCGTACAGGTCAGCCATAAACACTTTGGTATTGCCATTTCTTTGATTTCCTGAATACTCCGAAGTTTCATGTAAAATTCCTCATCAACTAAGTCAATCATCCACATTATTTGTTGACGCGCAACGCTGGATCACATTTGGGGGGGGGGGGGGGGGGGGGGGGGGGTGTGTTTCGCATATCCTTTACAGGACATCGCTGTCAACATCAACATCTTTCAGCTGATTGTTGATTTCTTGGCAATATTACGCCCAGTAGCTTGTCATTGCTTTATGAGCGGCCTGACTCACATACCCCGTTTGTTACCGACGCGGAGAGAACCGCTACCGATTCTCGGGGACGTCACGTTACTCACGAGAGTTTACGGGATTACGGAGAAAGTCGTGTAAACCCTAAACCATGGAGACCAGCCTGGATCAGATTAGTGTTTACTTTTCTAAATGTGGCCGTTATTATTCTAGAACTTACCGCTCCCCCATGCTATAAGTGCCTTCACTCTGTCTGTCTGTCTGTCTGTCTGTCTGTCTGTCTGTCTGTCTGTCTCTCTGTCTCTCTCTGTCTGTCTCGTCTGTCTGTCTCTCTCTCTCTCGCTCTCACTCTCTCTCGATTGCATTAGGGCCACTCCTTGATTGTGAGGGACATCTCCATTTATTTTTCAAATCTATTTTGTTCACTGCTCGTTGACGCTGGATTTATCTAGAGTCATGTAACATTGCATCCTCCCTTCCATATTTTCCGTTGTAACCGCCAGTCGCTTAGATTTGTTTGTTTGCCTGTTTAAAAATAAAACAGGTTAGATAAGAGGAAGGTGCTGTGGTCCTGTCAAGTGGTAGAACCATCAGTTTCTAGTGCGAAATGTGCAGAGAAATAGGCGGCAGATCCTTTCCCTCCCTTAGCGAGCGACGATCAGTCGTCGAACCCTCGTCTAACCTCGTTTATTACATGATCAGCATCACCGTCTAACGATGACACCACCACAGCCGTGTTGTTCGTATAGCGAATGCGATTTCTCACCGAACCATGTCGTATGCGTGTCTATTCCAATTCCAATTTCAATTTCTGGTACGAGTACCCCCTTTCAGCCTTCGGGTTTCGACTTGGCTATGTAGGCGTGTTTATGGTGTAGCTTGAAGTTTATCTTTCGTACTTTGGGCTTCTTGTTGTCAGCTTCCCGGCTTCTGATGAGTTGATTGCGTTCCTTACTTTCTTGATGATGTTTTTCATATCTGGGCAGAGTCGCGCACTTGTTGGGGTCCGGAGTAATTGGGTACCCACCCCGTCATATGGTGCTGTTTTCTTCAGGGAGTTTTAACAGTTGTCGTCTCTCTTGGTGTTCCTCCTATTTCCCGTCGTGAGTTGCCTTCGAATCTTCTCGGCGTTCGCCAGTCGGATCTTGGTGGTGAGCGATATCGTTCTTCCTCTGTTGCTTCTTCTTCTGTTTGTGCCCTTGTATCCTCTGGTTCGGGTGTGGCTGGTTGGGTCTTGAGCAGTTCAAGTATCTTATCCATAGTTTGTTCTGTGCATCGTTTCACAGCTTGCACGTTAGATAGCTGTCCATCCGTCTCAGCCTTTATGGCAGCCATTCGAGCGACATCCTGTTCTATCTTCTGCTGCACTTGCTTCATTTCGTCGAGGATGCGCTGAACGGCCGTTATCTGTTTTTCTTGCTTCTTGTGTTTTTCCTCCTCCTTGATAGCTTTTCTTCTGTCTCAGCCTATATAGCCGCCATTCGAGCGACATCCTGCTCAATCTTCTGCTGGACTTGCTTCGTTTCGTCCAGGATGCGCTGAGCGGCTGTTATCTGTGTTTGAGGATAATGTGTCTGAGGATAATGCTTGATAAATGACGCAGTCGCGTTGTTTGTATAGCTAAGTGATTTCTCATCTCATGTTGTACACGTGACTGAGGATAAGGCTTGAGTGACCACAGATTCCAGCCAACAATCAGTACTCCACGGAAATGTCAGACAGACATAGAATCAGACCGGAACGGGTATCATTAGTGTTGGGACTCCTCGCTGGCTGTTGAAGATATGGACGGAGCATTATGTGAATGTTCCGAGTGCTGTGGTGTTGGCCCTTAACTAAGCTCAACTTATTTCATCTCGGAAACTAAAATAAAACTGGTCACATCAAATATTACAGCGCTATGAAAGAGCAGTGATGGAAGACAAGGTTCCCAGAGGACGGGAAAGGACCGGCCAATTAGGGGCAACACAGGACATTAAGGACCCCTCAAGCATAAACATCCAAGAAGCAAGGGAAATAGTGAAACATCAAGAGTTTTTTTTTATTGTGTGCGTTCGATTCTCTTTGAACTCATTGACATTCATACGTATGTTACTACTTCTAGTAGTTGTCACTACTCGGGAGTTCACTGGGCTGATGTTTGCGTGTGGATTAGCTTTTCCTGTTATCAGTGTTCCTCGCCATCCGGCGAACCTACTCCGACTTCAGAGGTACTTGTAGTTTACGTCCCCAAGTCAAGGACTCCATCCATCCATCATGTGCCATGCCGATAAGCGTGGGCGGTCATATTTCGCCATCTCACACGATCACCAGAGTCGTGGATCAGCTCCGTGTTTTCTGTCTCGACCATGCCACGTGGCCAAGCCATCCAGGTATTTACTTCTCCGTTTTCCCCTTGGTCTGTTCCCTTCGATCTTGCCAGTTGTCACCAAGTTTTCCGAATCATTTCTCCTCATAACATGCCCAAAAATTTTGACTGTCTACGTCTAATATCTCTAATCAGTTTACGATCTTAATTTGTTTCTTGAAGGACTTGTTCATTGGTTTTTATGTCTGTCCATGGTATTCTTTGCATTCTCCCTCAGAAACCACATTTCCACAGCCATCAGTTTTTTAAGCTTGACTGCTTATTGTCCACGCTTCACACCCATACAAAAGTATAGGTTCTATGTAGCACTTTAACATTCTTTTTCTCGTTTCAATTGATATCTTTTTATTGGTCAGATTATTTTCGTCTTGCAAAAGGCTACCTTCGCAATGGCAATTCTTGTTCTAATCTCTTCAAGGCATCCAGTAGCACTTTGATTAAAATTCCGACTGGCTTTTCCGCTATATTTTAAGTATTGCCTAGACCAGTGGTTCTCAACCGGTGGGGAATTCCCCCCCCCCCCCCGGGGGGGGGGGGGATTTAGGGGGAGAGAATTACGATTATTTCGCCCGGATGGGAGGGGGAGAGAATTACGATTATTTCAAAAACGGGTTAAAACAAGAACCGATTACATGATATTATTTTCCCCTCCATACGTTACGATTCTGTACGTCTCGCTCTTCTGAAATTCGTTTTATAACATAAGTAGACCTGCAAATCACGTTTTATGTAAAGTCTAGACTTGTTCTAGTATGTGTTAGTAAATTTAGCTTCCATGTTTACGTATATTGTGTAGGGGTGGGGTGTGGGGGGGGAATTTATAGGGAGGAAATACGAAATGGGGGAGGGAGGGGGGGTAATAATATTATGAACATATGGTGAAGGGGTGTATGGGCCAAAAAAGATTGAGAACCACTGGTCTAGACCCTCTACTCACTGCCCCCTGAGCTTGTCTTTTTAAATTTTCTTATTTCGTGTCTTTCTTTAGATTGTTTGTGTTGTTACCGAGGAAGATTATTATAATCGAAACGTCGATTCGTTGTATCGTAGTATACTTATTTTTATTTCTATTATTAAAACAATTATATCATCACTGATTTCCTCCCCTGTGATTTACGTTCGCCGTAGTGGAGTTCGTTGTAAGATATATACACATTGTCTGTCCTTATTATCTCTCACTTTTTCGTAGGTGTCACACACTATTTGTATTGTTAAATCCTGCTGCAGCCGCTACTTCTCTTGTCTATTAATATTTATTTCCAGTTATGGATACTCAATCTTTTCAGCTCGACTCTTAATTCGATTCCAGAGAGCCTTTACCGCATCACCTTTATCATAAAGTAGCTCTGCCCAGAGGCGCAGGAGCAGCAGCAGCCAATCTGTCAGCCTGTTCATTGTCCCATACAGAACGTTGCGGCGATTAGCCTTCATCAGCCAACAAACACAATCACAAACACAACATACAGTCAAGGAGAACTCCTGTGACTACATTAGAAGGTGATGACAGGACGAGAAGAACAAAAGCGTGGAAAATGGAAGCAATGAAGAGAAAATGAGAATTGAAAAAAATGTTAATTGAAAAGAATGTTAGTTGAAGAAAATGTTTAATTGAAAAAATGTTCATAGAGAAAAAAACTGCATCAGTACCGATTATAACAACACACCCGAGAGTTTCTTAGTTACTTACAGATCCGAAAGGTGAGGTGAGTATGCAGTTTTTTTTCTCTATTAACATTTTTTCAATTAAACATTTTCTTCAACTAATATTCTTTTAAATTAACATTTTTTTCAATTCTCATTTTTTCTTCATTGCTTCAATTTTTCCACGCTTTTGTTCTTCTCGTCCTATCATCACCTTCTAATGTAGTCACAGGAGTTCTCCTTGACTGTATGTTGTGTTTGTGATTGTGTTTGTTTGCTGATGAAGGCTAATCGCCGCAAACGTTCTGTATGTGTCTTAACTCTGTTATGTAAAGCTGCACTACTATATGTCATTTTATATTGTTTACACTTTCCCAGCTTTACCGCAGTTCCACCAAATCTTATTCATATTGTTCATTGCCCCGCACGCCAGCATGCATGGGCGGAAAATCCATAACATGATCGCAGTCTTCGTTAATGTTGTCTTATGGCAAACGTCTTTCATCCAATGGGCTGTCATATGCAGAACATCTCCCCTTTAGCAGTTTTTTTCGAAATGTCTTTCTATCACAAACTGAATGCCCCGCCTCTGTTCCTGTTATGTGTAATTTATCTATTGCATCCTGAATCCATCTATGTCGTGATCTCACTCCTCTCTCCCTCCCGAGTACACTTTCCTCTATATTTATCATTGGTAGACACTTGTGACGCAGTCTACGTCGCCGAAAGGACAAGTGCTCTCTCGCTCTTAAACTTCCGGTACGCTGAGTTCCGGGTAGCGAAATCAACCCGACAAGAGGCTAGTTGGACATAAACGGTGACTTCTCATTCAGAAAGCAATTGCAAACTACTAAACGTAAAATTTCCTAGAAAGTCAACATGGGTTTGGGGTTGATCGTGACATACTGCAAAGAACATGCCACGTTTATCCTCCCTTGTATTTATCTTAAGGGATTGAGTTTCGACGGATGATATATCGACACATGTCACCTCCCATTTGAACAGAAGGAAGACATATCGCCATACTAGGGTCAACGTGTAATTTGTTTTGTTTCTTGGTATCTTCTGCAATTTCAATGCTCAGAAACGAAAATTTACATTAAAATATTTGTTCATTTGTGTATCATGTCCGGTCCAAATCTATTTTTCTTTTGTTTGGCACTGAAACGGTCAATAACCACTCGTCTGAAATACTGAGGTCTTATTTGGCAGATCTGTTTGTTCTTTCATCTGTCTAATGCATGTTTAATATTTTTCCGCAAGACTTAAATTCAAATGCGGATGTTTGCTTTTCAGCGTACTTGTCACATATCTGAGTTTTCTAACCATATGAATATGTCCCTATGTATCTTAGCTTTAGAATTATCTTAATTTAACATATAAAGCATTGCACGCACCAATGACAGGGCATTCAATTCGCTCAGTTTCAGTTGTATATACATTCAGGTGTAAATGTAGTCTTTGAAATATGCGGCTTTATCGGGAAACATTGCGTTTCACAACTACAAGTGCTGTTCCCGTTAAATGATGTTGTTATTTCAAATAAATAAATGTCTGCGTTGGTTACAAGTTAGTTGCATGTCCTTTACGGGTTTGTGATTTTATATTCAATGTTATGTTGAGTTGAGTTGAGTTGAGTTGAGTCAAGAACCGACATGACAGCACTCCGAACGTGTTCCGTCCACATCTGCAACAGCCAGTGAAGGAGTCCCAGTACTAATGGTACTAGTAGCGGTCTGATTATGTGTCTGTCCTTTTCTCGGAGTCCTGAGTGTCTGCCAGATCGTCTGGTCACTCGCTCCAGCGCCATTCTCTCCAAGCTGCACTAACCACATATTTCAAAGGACCACGACCACATCTGCCTTACCATGCACCAATACCCCACCAAGGGGTGTAGACCCAGCCAATCTGTCCCCCTGCTCGTTTCCCACCACACCAGCATGTCCTCGGTAAAAATCCAACAGATGCTCTCTATTTTTGATTGTTGAATTGAAGCCTACTACTTTGCCCGAAGCATGTCTTTCACCTTTCTCATCTTACTTTGTGAGTCCGTTACAGGCACAACATGTGTGTGTTGTTTGTCCCTCAGCCAGCGGAACACCACCGTGACCTGCCTTCATCTCCATTCTCAGAACTAGATGTTGTGGTATCATATGCCACGCTCTCCTGCACCAAACACCGTCCACCAAACTTCGCCACAAACCCCCAGACATTTCATTTTCCTTCTTAACATAACCATCCATGTAGATTATTACATTTCAGAAAATCAAAACAATGTTTCTCCTATATTTCAGCTTGAAAGATGTATATAGTTATTTTACTCTATGGTGTGTGAATTCTGCAGTATGTGTCTGACGAGATGCAGCGAAATATGCCAGGAAATAAATCGTACAATCGTTTGTGTCTTCGTTATTCAGATTATTTCATTGCCTAGTCGCGAATTGTCGTGGATATTTTTGTAATTCAATTTATGTTCAATAGTTTGCCATGACAATGTAGGTATCTGTAAACAAGGTGGCATGCCATAGCTTTCACGGGTCCAATTTTCTCGGAGACTCCTGGGGGTCGTCGCTGGAGCTACAGAGTTCGTGCTCCGTACGACGCTTTCGGCGGCAACCCGGCCGAAAGAGACCGAGCCTTATGGGGTCACACCCGTTGCAATGACGCCAATCCTCTTGCCTCCAAAAACCCTTTCTTTTTGCTGTCCTTCTTGGCAGTGATAATACTGGTCGATGACCGGTGCCATTATCTCTGCAAAGAAATCCTCTGCCTACCGTCCTGAAACTTGAGACCATAACCAATAACTATTTGTCGGTTGCTCACCAGCTCGATCCACCACCCGCTTTCAAGGTTTCACGCTTCTCTGGTCGGGGGATAAATGGGTACATCATCTTGCCAACTTGATGACCCGTAGGCAGGCGAAGGGGAGGAGGCACCTTAATTCTCTTTTAATAGGGAATACCACCTAAGAAACCCCTATAAGAAACACATGAAAAGCGTAAGCCGATTAGAGAAATTAGACGTAGTCAACATTTGGGGGGGGGGGGGGCATATTTTGAGGAGAAATAAACTGAAAAACTTAGTGACAACTGGCAGAACTGATTGTAGAAGAGCAAGAGGAAGCATGGAGAAAATTACCTGGATGGCTTGACCACACGACATGTTCGAGGAAAGAACATATGCCTGATCCAAGACTGTCAATCGTGTGAGATTGCGAACGCTAGTCAGCACGACACATGATCACGATGAGTTTGCAATTGCTTTCAGAATGACCACCTCTCATACCAGTGTGAAAATCAACGCAAAGCAGTCTGCTTCCAAATTGTTTCTGGCAGACATGGAACCAGTATCTGGCAATTATGAAACAACTTTCATTACTCTTGAATTGAGCTGAGTTGAGCCAAGAACGCACATCACTGCACCAAGACATTCCCATACGCGTTCCGTCCCCTTGTTCAACTGCCAGCGAAGAGTCACACTACTAATTGTTCCCACGGCTATCTGATTGAAAGTTGTCATGGTCTTCCCTCTCTGTTTTGAGATTCTTCCAGAACCCCTGTCCCATCAGTATAGATACTATGTCACCTTGATGATCAGTTGTTGCCCTTGTGTGTCAGATTAATAATCATGTGACCGAGTCAGTCACAAATAGGATAATAATTTGAAGGTGATTGTTGCCCACAGAAGGTAATGGTTTGTAATATGTGCGTGTTAAACAAACAATGTTGGTATATGTCCCTTACGATTAGTCGTACTGGACCGGGAGTGCAGGGATTGGCCGACAGGCAGTTCTGTATGGGAGGTGCAACAATAGATTTAAGATAATTCGCGCCCAGGTGATGTAATCATCTATACAAATGGCTCTGCATTAAGAGACAAAAGAAGTGCTTGGGTGATCACAGCTAAGATTAATGGGCGATGTTTAGTGCAGGAGAGCCTAGCATATGATACGAAATCTAGTTTGATAATGGAGGTGGAGGCAGTCATGGCTGCGGTCGGCTGGCTGAAGGACAACCAGCATATACATGTCGTGATTGCAACAGACTCACAGAGCATGTTGAGAAAGGTCAGGGTAGGCATGCTTCGGGCAAAATGGCAAGCTTCAATTAAAGAATCTAAGATAGAGAGCATCTCTTGGATGTTTCCTCCAGGACATGCTGGTGGTGTGTGAAACGAGCAGGCGGAGTGATTGGCTGGATCTGCACGGCTGAGTGGTATATTGGTGCATGATGCAGCAGATGTGGTCGGGACCCTTTGAAATCGTGTCTATAGCGTGGATGAACAGATAAACCATCGTAATACAGTGGGCATAATGCGACAGGGAAGTGACCAGAGGAGCTGACCGGCACTCAGTACTTCAGGGGAGGTCAGACGGACACATCATGTACTCTGGGGGAAAACCAGACTGACACATAATCATATGTCAACTGGTATCATTAGTGTTGGGACTCTCCGCTGTCTGTTGAAGATGAGGACGGAGCGTGTATAGGAATGTCCCAAGTTCCGTGCTGTCGGTTCTTGACTCAAATCAGCTCAGCTCACGCCTATGTTAGTATATGCTGAAATGATACGCACACTCTTACACGTACGCGCACTCACATATAAAAACACACCCATGCAATGCACACACACACACACACACACAAACACACACACAAACACACACACACACACACACACACACACACTCATGACTCATCTTCCTGTTCCCACGCTGTTGTCTCTGGTCGGATAATTGCCTTACCTACACTTATTTGCCAAATAGCTCCACGTATTTAAGTTCTATTTGTACTTTCAAGATCAATTGCGACGAATATTTCCTTACTGAGTGTTTGTAGTTCTTCTTTTCAGCGCGGTGTGATCTCAACTTTTCATGGGTGCTTTGTGTTCTGTATAAATTGTCTATATTTGTTTGGCGAATCCGCACTTATATAACTACGATAAATTATATGATAGCGATAAGTTATGTGGCAGTGTTATAAATTATGTGACAGCGCTATAAGTTATGTGACAGAAATAAGTTATGTCTTCTTCTTCTTCTTCTTCTTCTTCTTCTTCTTCTTCTTCTTCTTCTTCTTCTTCTTCTTCTTCTTCTTCTTCTTCTTCTTCTTCTTCTTCTTCTTCTTCTTCTTCTTCTTCTTCTTCTTCTTCTTCTTCTTCTTCTTCTTCTTCTTCTTCTTCTTCACCATCATCATCATCGTCGTCGTCGGGTACATTGAGCAAACATCGGCGATCACGACTTTCCAACTCTCTCTCTCTCTGACATATGAAATGTTGATAAACTTAGGCTTAGGCCCTGTTGTTAATAAAGATTGATAGTCATTAACGTTATTGTTTATGAATTTCTAAAGATCTTAATGTTTTTAACTCTTTTACAGAATGAAGACTAAAATCTGCCGCCTCGTTTTGACATTCACAAGTCTGTGCATTGTATTTGTTGCCGGTAAGATTATCATAGATTTTACTTTATTACTACTGTTTGCATTGCATATATCATATATATCATTGTGCTAGTTTTTACTGAAGTAATATTGTTATTTAGTTATTTTATTGTGTCTTTTGCGATTGTCTGTGTTGTTTAGATATCATCTGATTGTGTATAATCATTCATCATCATCATGTGCCATGCCGATAAGCGTAGGGGTGTCAAGTTTTGCCATCTCACTCGATCACCAGAGTCGTGGATCAGCTCTGTGTGTTTGTCTCGGCAATCCCACATGGCCAAACCATCTGGATTATTTATCTCTCTGCCTGCCCCTTGTTCTCTTCCCCATAATCTTGCCAGTTGTCATTAAGTCCGTCAGTTCATTTCTTCTCGTAACCTGCCCAAAAAATCTTGACTGTCTGCATTCAATTTCCCCAATCAGTTTACGGTTGTCATTTCTTTCTTGTAGGTCTTGGTCATTGGCTTTTCTGTCTGGCCATTTTTTTTTTTTTTTTTTTTGCATTTCCCTCAGAAACCACATTTCCACTGCCATTAGATATTTTTCAGCTTGTCTGCTCATTGTCCACGTTTCACATCCGTACATGTTCTATGTAGCACTTCGACGCTCATGTTTTCTTACTACGCTATTTTCATAACTCCCCGACAAGCCGAGTAGAGGATTTGAAATCAGCTGCGGATCATTTTGGTAGCCGACAGCTTGACGTTGATTTCGTTGGTATGAGGCGTCGGTCGTTCAGAAAGCAATATAAAACTACTGAACTAAAGTTGCCTTGTAAATAACAAACAAGCAGCTGAGATTGACTGCGACGTCCTCTACAGGATGTGCACTTAACTGTGAGGTTCTGCCAGGTAGTTAGAAATTATTCTGACGTCATTTGCATATGAAGCCGTGTGAAAACGCGATATAGAAATCAAATTTGTTTTTACAACGTTTACTGAGTCTTAAAGTGAGCTACTAACTTAACTATCCTAACCAAGTAAGAGGTGATGTTATCAGACAGACAGTGGGATAAACACATTGTGCTACATATTTTGAAAAACAGAAGATCAGATGGTTCGGCCATCTCGTTAGAATGTAACACCATCAACTACCAGCACCGGCCCTACATCAAAGATGATATGATACGAGAGCAAGAGGACGCCGAGACGAAAATGGATTGACGACATAAAAGACATTGTACAATCACATGGAATGATACTACCCAATGCCGCCCATCGGGCACTGGAGTGCCAATTATTCCTCCCCACGACGCTTGATGGCAAAAGTTGAAGATGACTGTGATGATGACAGGGTGTTGCATTCTTTATTGTGCGTGTTTTTGTTTTTTCATACGCTCGCTTTTGAACTCAAGCGTACTCCATACACGTGCAACTTCCCCTAGTGCACTGACTAATTTGTTTATTTGACGTGTGGATTAGCTTTCCTTATTAGCAGTGTCCTTGGTCATCAGGCAAACCGTCTCTGACTTCAGAGGTACTTGTAATTTACGTCCTCAAGTCAAGGACGAGAAGACATTTTAGTCAAACTGACCGATTTACGGGTCGAACCCTACACCTCAGCATCAGCACACCGGATGTTTAAGAACTAACACTCTTACCCATTCGGCCATACTGACCTCCGCAGCAGGATATAACAATACACAATGAAAAAAATTAGGTATACGTGAATAGGCGAAACAGTGAAAGATAGCAAACACAGACATAGAATGTAAACCTGGCAACGTTTGTTGTAAGGTCTCCACGGTGTCTCTGTTGTAAGGTCTCCACGGTGTCTCTGTTGTAAGGTCTCCACGGTGTCTCTGTTGTAAGGTCTCCACGGTGTCTCTGTTGTAAGGTCTCCATGGTGTCTCTGTTGTAAGGTCTCCACGGTGTCTCTGTTGTAAGGTCTCTACGGTGTCTCTGTTGTAAGGTCTCCACGGTGTCTCCGTTGTAAGGTCTCCATGGTGTCTCTGTTGTAAGGTCTCCACGGTGTCTCCGTTGTAAGGTCTCCACGGTGTCTCTGTTGTAAGGTCTCCACGGTGTCTCTGTTGTAAGGTCTCCACGGTGTCTCTGTTGTAATGTCTTCACGGTGTCTCTGTTGTAATGTCTCCATGGTGTCTCTGTTGTAATGTCTTCACGGTGTCTCTGTTGTAAGGTCTCCACGGTGTCTCTGTTGTAAGGTCTCCACGGTGTCTCTGTTGTAAGGTATCCACGGTGTCTCTGTTGTAATGTCTTCACGGTGTCTCTGTTGTAAGGTCTCTACGGTGTCTCTGTTGTAAGGTCTCCACGGTGTCTCTGTTGTAAGGTCTCCCTGGAGTCTCCGTTGTAAGGTCTCCACGGTGTCTCTGTTGTAAGGTCTTCACGGTGTCTCTGTTGTAAGGTCTCCACGGTGTCTCTGTTGTAAGGTCTCCACGGTGTCTCTGTTGTAAGGTCTCCACGGTGTCTCTGTTGTAAGGTTTCCATGGTGTCTCCGTTGCAAGTTTTCCACGGTGTCTCCGTTGTAAGGTCTCCATGGTGTCTCCGTTGTAAGGTCTCCGTTGTAAGGTTTCCTTTGTAATGTCTCCGTGGAGTCTCCGTTGTAAGGTCTCCGTGGAGTCTCCGTTGTAAGGTCTCCGTGGAGTCTCCGTTGTAAGGTCTCCGGGAGTCTCTGTTGTAAGGTCTCCACGGTGTCTCTGTTGTAAGGTTTCCGTGGAGTCTCTGTTGTAAGGTCTCCACGGTGTCTCTGTTGTAAGGTCTCCACGGTGTCTCCGTTGTAAGGTCTCCCTGGAGTCTCCGTTGTAAGGTCTCCATGTAGTCTCCGTTGTAAGGTCTCCGTGGAGTCTCTGTTGTAAGGTCTCCGTGGAGTCTCTGTTGTAAGGTCTCCACGGTGTCTCTGTTGTAAGGTCTCCACGGTGTCTCCGTTGTAAGGTCTCCCTGGAGTCCTCCGTTGTAAGGTCTCCATGTAGTCTCCGTTGTAAGGTCTCCGTGGAGTCTCTGTTGTAAGGTCTCCGTGGAGTCTCTGTTGTAAGGTCTCCACGGTGTCTCTGTTGTAAGGTCTCCACGGTGTCTCTGTTGTAATGTCTTCACGGTGTCTCTGTTGTAATGTCTCCATGGTGTCTCTGTTGTAATGTCTTCACGGTGTCTCTGTTGTAAGGTCTCCACGGTGTCTCTGTTGTAAGGTCTCCACGGTGTCTCTGTTGTAAGGTATCCACAGTGTCTCTGTTGTAATGTCTTCACGGTGTCTCTGTTGTAAGGTCTCTACGGTGTCTCTGTTGTAAGGTCTCCACGGTGTCTCTGTTGTAAGGTCTCCCTGGAGTCTCCGTTGTAAGGTCTCCACGGTGTCTCTGTTGTAAGGTCTTCACGGTGTCTCTGTTGTAAGGTCTCCACGGTGTCTCTGTTGTAAGGTCTCCACGGTGTCTCTGTTGTAAGGTCTCCACGGTGTCTCTGTTGTAAGGTTTCCATGGTGTCTCCGTTGCAAGTTCTCCACGGTGTCTCCGTTGTAAGGTCTCCACGGTGTCTCCGTTGTAAGGTCTCCGTTGTAAGGTTTCCTTTGTAATGTCTCCGTGGAGTCTCCGTTGTAAGGTCTCCGTGGAGTCTCCGTTGTAAGGTCTCCGTGGAGTCTCCGTTGTAAGGTCTCCGGGAGTCTCTGTTGTAAGGTCTCCACGGTGTCTCTGTTGTAAGGTTTCCGTGGAGTCTCTGTTGTAAGGTCTCCACGGTGTCTCTGTTGTAAGGTCTCCACGGTGTCTCCGTTGTAAGGTCTCCCTGGAGTCTCCGTTGTAAGGTCTCCATGTAGTCTCCGTTGTAAGGTCTCCGTGGAGTCTCTGTTGTAAGGTCTCCGTGGAGTCTCTGTTGTAAGGTCTCCACGGTGTCTCTGTTGTAAGGTCTCCACGGTGTCTCCGTTGTAAGGTCTCCCTGGAGTCTCCGTTGTAAGGTCTCCATGTAGTCTCCGTTGTAAGGTCTCCATGTAGTCTCCGTTGTAAGGTCTCTGTGGAGTCTCCGTTGTAAGGTCTCCGGGAGTCTCTGTTGTAAGGTCTCCGTGGAGTCTCTGTTGTAAGGTCTCCACGGTGTCTCTGTTGTAAGGTCTCCACGGTGTCTCCGTCTTAAGGTCTCCCTGGAGTCTCCGTTGTAAGGTCTCCACGGTGTCTCCGTTGTAAGGTTTACGTGGAGTCTCCGTTGTAAGGTCTCCATAGAGTCTCCGTTGTAAGGTCTCCGTGGATTCTCCGTTGTAAGGTCTTCGTGTAGTCTATGTTGTAAGGTCTCCGTGGAGTCTCCATTGTAAGGTTTCCGTGGAGTCTCCGTTGTAAGGTCTCTGCTGTGAGGTCTCCGTGAAGTCTTCATAGTAAGGTCTCTGTGGAGCCTCTGTTATAAAGTATCCATTGTAAGGTCTCTGTGGAGTCTCCATTTTAAGGTCTTCGTGGAGTCTCCATTGTAAGGTCTCCGCTGTAAGGTCTATGGGAGTCTCCATTGTAAGGTCTCCATGAGTCTCCGTTGTAAGGTCTCCGTGGAGTCTCCGTTATAAGGTCTCCGGGAGTCTCTGTGGCGAAGTGGTCAAACTGTCTGCCTCGAGCTCCGAAGGTCGTGGTTTCTATTCTGGGCTATGTCGTTCGGTTCACGAGTGCATTTTTCTCAGAGATTCCTGAGGGTCGTCGCTGGAGCTACGAAATTCGTACTTTGTGCGATGCTTTCGTCAGGTCGCCCTGTGGAAAGAGACCCAGCCTTATGGGATAAAACCCGGTGCAATGAAGTCGTGACTTTTAAGATGTTTTGTTTTAAGTTTATTGAAAGGTATGTACATTGTGTCTATGTTTATTATCTCTCGTATATTCGCAGCAGTCACGCGTACCTATCTGATTTCATTTTGTCTTGT